>JAXQQM020064210.1:0-60457 GCA_034641835.2 Pinus albicaulis
TCATACAGAGGCATATATTCTGTATATATGCATTTTTATGCTATTATCCACAATAATGATGAGCCTTGATGATTCATTGTCCTATGACTCCTTTGCTAGCCTCCTTTTGTATGGAGAAGATTGTCAACATACAATCTATGGCCATGAATTTTTCACCACTTAGATTGGGAGCAAGCCTTATCATCAGAACTTCCAAAAAATTTGACAGAATGCCATGACTGATTTGAACAACAATGCATATCTCAATTCTTCTTTCAAGGCTGACTAAACGTATGTATATTAATAATGGTCTGCCTGAAAATATGATGTCATGCCAATTGAAAATTATATTGAAGAGGGATAGGAGGACACACTTACTGCAGAATATATGATTACTCAGAGTCATAATAGGAGTAAATATAGATCAGCTTACATGCCTGAGATGATGTTTATAATATCCCAAACCTATACCCTGATTTCCATAACTTGTATATATATATATATGGTGCAGCCATACTTTTCACGTGTTGAGAACTTGAGATTGCAAAGGGAGAACCATACAAGATGTTCACATAGACTGTGGGGCTATTTCAATTGAGAGTAAACTAGTAGGAACCGAGATATAAGAGATTGAGCAATGCCTTCTTCAGAGGAACCGAGCTAACTGAGTGATACCATATATGATACTGCACTAGGAAAAAGATTTCCCTATCATAGTGATAATTCTTAGAGGATGAAATCCATTCAAGGATCACAGAGAAACACAGCCTATTGATGATATGATTTTTCTGAACAATTACTTTAACCCTTCAAGCAGGGAACCATAGCGGCAAGACCTTATCACAGAGGATTTCTATCTTCAAATTGAAGTATTCTTAAAGACACACTAAAAGAGTCAAACTAAAGAGAATACTGAACTGCTGATACAAACAATGATCATAGTGATCATGCTCAAAAGACCTAGGATTTGGTATCCATGTGTTATGCCTAGACTGTGATTTTATGGTCGAGAAACTCTGCTTCAAATATAATGAAGATACAGTCTGAATGGGACTGATAAATAATTCTTGGAAAATATATTACTGGAACATACCTTGATGACTTTCAACTTTTTCTCATAATATTTGAGTTTCTCTTGGATTGGAGCCCATGTCCACTGATTAGGGCTAGTAGAAGGCCTTAAGAAAATACCACAAATTTGACATTCTTGATCCCTAACACAGAGGGATAGAGGTACCAATGAAATTCTTCAGATGCTTCTGAGTGATTGCAATCTCTTTGAGCTTGGGATTGTTCTCTCCTGTGCTCTGATTCCATGTTAATTTTGGAAACATGTTCTTTTCTTAGGATAGTTAGTTCATTCAATCATGAGCCCATTAATCCATTATCAATTACATTAAACAATATATGATAGTAACTAACGAAAGTGTTGAGAATTAGGTAGGGCAAGGGTTAATGAAAATTCTCATACATGATAGTTGTTTGAGTTACTTCTTACTTATCATCTTCGGTCATTATTATGATTACGTTTAAAACATAAAACAACCATAAAAAACAATAACATTAGTGACACAATAGTTAGGCTCTAAGCCAGGGCTAAAACCCCTCCTCTTGAGGGGAAAACCTGCAAATCTCTTCTTATAGATTCTTCACCTGATGACTACAGTGACCATGACAAACCTTGACCTAAATTGCCTCACCTAGACCAAGACACAATCATCCTCCTTTGTAGCACCATGTAGCACCGTGTAGCATATTCCATCACCGAGACCTTCTACTAAACATCATCTTTGTACTAATCATCACCATGACTATATCATGGTTGAGCTGGCCTTCTTTTATGCTGTGTATATCTTGCATTGTAACAATGTCTTCTCTCTGCACTCCTTGTAGAGACCTTTATCACGCTGTAGAACTTAGCCAATATGTTAAGACCCAAGACAGAGATACTAAAGCTCTTTTATGTTCACTAAATAGTCTTCCTTCTTCGCATCATATCACAGACCTTAACCGCGCCTTTTTCTCCATATGCACTGAAGTAGAATCCAAACTGTGATAAGTATCCGAACTGTGGAACCTATCCAAAAGCTTCAGAAGATATCCGAATTGTATACACAGAGGTATCCGCATTGATTTCTTCAGTTGTGACCGCATACCATATGTGTGTGTGTGTGTGTGTGTCTATATATATATAGAGGGCACATCCCCTTGAGCAAGCCGACCATATAGCTGTGAGTGAGGCCAACTAGATAATGTTTATCTCAGCATTGATGAGGTACTTCATTTCTTGCATTTTGAGGCTTGTCTTTCATCATTGCATTGAGGACTGTTGTGAGATTCTTTCACAAGATCCTAGAGCATATAGCTAGAGTAGATTTGACACTTAGCTCAAACCTAATGAAGATCAAGAAGAATTCCATCTACTTAATAAAATCTTTCTCATGAAACCCATGAAGCAAGTACACCAAAAATACACTTTATTATCTTTGTCTTCTTCTTTTCATAAATACATAATTACATAGCCAACATGAAGACCGACCTAGTTACATTTTTCAACGGAAAGAACATTAATGAGAAATGTTGAAGACAAGCCAAGACAGAAGAACAAGATAATATGGCACAAGTGAGGGAAAAACCCCAAAATGGGGAAAACCGTTGAACAATTCTTCTTATTATTCAAATCAAATGTACAACAGAGAGAGAGAGAGAGAGAGAGAGCTGATAGAAACATTGTTGACTTGCCAAGGTGATGATTAGTATCATTGTCCAAATGCCAAAGACATGATTCAGAATTCTGCCTTTAAACATCAGCAATGTTATCCTATCCAGATTAGTGGTCAAATGTAGTCAAAGCTTTTCCTCAGTGCTGACCTACTTTAGATATGAACTAAGTTCTGGTTAGGGTTTTTTGTCATATGACAACAAACCCTTTGCACTCCTCTAAACATTATTACAAGGTTGCGGCTCCCCGTTTTAAGTCACTGTCCACAATCTAAGGCTGGTTAGGGCTATAGTTACAACATTCCACAACTGGTTAGGGCTAGATGCAGCCCTCCGCAGATTCCTGATGGTAGTGGCATAACTGTGACCCCAGATCTAGCTTGTATAGGGCTGCAGCCTGATTGAAACAACTTCCTTAGAGTTGAAGCAATACTTCTCTAAAGGATTCGCACGCTAGGCAACTCTAAACTATCCACAAGTCTACGACTAACTTGATGATGGATCTTGGTTTGTGGGAGAGGGTTAATAATGCCCAGATTAAGCATAATCTAACCCAGATCTGATCGACATCCTATCTAAGGAGCTCGTTCTATATGGAGGAGGGAAATCATGTAAGGAAACCCCAATACATCTACTGAGATTGTCCTAAAACTAGCAACAGTCTACCCATAGCTTCCTCAGCACTGCAACAAGCAAATAGAATCATTCAAAACAGACCCAACCTCTGTGTTTAGCCATTATCCCCACTTGGCTGCCTCAGAGATGCAAGAGAGATTTTCGATGCCTAAAATGGGTTGGGAGAGAATTCTTATATACAATTTACAAGAGAAGCCGACTTTGATATTTTGGAGGCAAATTCAAAATTCGTATTTTCAATTTTCCCGCCTAAATAAAATCACGATTTATAGAATTTCTTTTTGAATAAACAAATATTTTCCTTATCCAAATTTGACGATATTTAGATCGATTTTGGTCCTCTCGAAAAGAGGAATTCAATGGGATTATAATATCCATCAACTGAGCAGACCAAAGTGGAATTTGGCCCTAGTTTCCAATTTTAACAGAATAGAATGAGCAACAACTTAAAATAATCAAGAAAAACTGTTAAATTTCTTCTACCACTTCTTTCTTAAAAAAAAATGCAATGATCCTCCACTTGCAAAGCTTTTTTGGACAAGAGGTTTGCCTGTTGATTCCATTCTCTCAAGATGTGCTGGAAGAAATTTTTTTGAAAGAAACCTTTGAGATTTTGAATGCATTCCATCCATTGCTTCAGTGAGAGGATCCTCAGATGCACCTTTCTAGACAACCAATACACCACACACTTTGAATTGACAAAAACATGCATAATGGATATATTCAACGAGGCTACAAAAAATAATAGTGCCCAAGCATCCACCACTTTTGCTTTAGTATTTGTCCCTGCACTTGCAGTAAACCAGATGTAAAAGGAAACATTGTCAGGAAGGAAAATGGTGGCTTCCCCTTCGTAAACCTCGTCTTGATACGCTCCATCAAAGAAGCCAACATTTTCAAATAGAGAACTAGGTGGAAGGCAAAAGGATTGACTTCTGGAAGACTTCCAAGGCTTGACATAATCCGAAAAGAATCCCAAAATCTGGCCCATGATTACCGTGATATCTTTGGGTCTGCTTTCAAAGATGAGATTATTTCGGGCTTTCCAAATACCCCATGCAATGAAAATGTATAATGCTTTATAATTTCCCCCATTTTGATCACAGCAAAGAAGGCAATGGTCCAGTGGCAACATCTAGCCATTAACCTATAATTGTAATACCCCTAAGATATATGACCAGAGGGACCTGGAAAAGGCACAATTAAAAAATAAACGATTGACATTTTCTAAATATTTTGTGCAGAGAACACATACATTTGGCCCATGAAAAATTTTCCGCAATAGGCAGTCCCAAGTTTGAATACAATTCTCTAAGGCAAGTGAGATAAAACATTTTAGTTTAGGGGCAATAGGCTAATCCCATAATTTTGAATGCCACCAACTAACCCTTTGCAAAGGGTAGCTTTATGAAATAACACAATAGGCATGGTGAGCCGTGACATGCCTGGACGAGGAGTTCCAGGCCCATTCAAAAGAATCATCCTCCTCAGATAGTGTAAGACCATTAAAAATCAGGGATTTGGTGAAACTGCCCCACTCCACAACAAAAGAACCACGCAGGCCCAAATCATGGGCGCTTTTCCATCTTCCAGCTGTGAACAACTCTGAAGGGAACACATAAACCCAACGAATTCTGGTAACAACTTGAGCACAAAGATGGTTGGAAAGCTTAGGGGAGCATCAATGAGAGCATAAAAACACTTGTTCATGCATTTCATTTAAGTTCAATATTTCATGGATATCTGTCTTTCAAATATCAAAATTGTTCATTTCTCTCATTTATGCATTTCATTTAAGTTCAAGATTTCATGGATATCTATCTTTCAAATATCAAAGTTGTTCATTCCCCTCGTTTATTTCCCTCACGTTGCAAGGTGTGTGTCCTGGGAAGGAAAAGCGCAACCATGCCTTCGCAGGTATGATATGATACATTTGGTTGAATCAAGAGATTGGATTCTCGGTTCCTCCAATCATGGTGATTTTGTTCTACAGAGGGAATTTGAACAAGGTTCACCACATTCCTAGGTGATGGCCCATCCCCAAGCCTCCATTTCCCTTTTTCGCTTCAAAATACTTCTAGACAAGTAAAAATAGGTGTTCAATAGGTTATATGTTCAAGATTTCATGGAGGAAGATTAAGCTAAAGGCATGGGCAACAATGGCTTCACCAAAGAAGACGACGACATGTGCCTTTCCAATTCAAAAATTAGCAAATAATTAGATAAGAGAACAAGAATACATTGATTACAACAAGGAAATCAAATCCCGTAAGATCATAGGTGGTCACCAGCCAGATGCTCTAGCATAGATGGATTGTGATGATCTGGTCATCCCTAAAAATTCCAGAGACCCAAAACGGGCCTGGGATTTGCCTCAAAAAGGGCCTGGGATTTGCCTGGACCCATATTCCCAAGAGTCTCAAAGCAAAGAAACTGAATCCTCAAGAGATGACGGTGCACTTAGACGAGCAGGATTAAGGCTCTGTTCTAGAGGAGAAGCTTCTAGAGGCTACTAAATCCACTCAAGAGGTAGCTAACAACATTTTAATTTTATTGTTTAATTATAGGAATCATTGCAAGAAACATTCCCATGAGGGACTTCTATTGGCTTATGTGATGGGTCTGAATGGTAAATATTCTGCCAAAATGGCCTAGGGCTTTCGTGTTATGCCATTTGGGTGGCACGGACCATAGTGACAATGAAACCTAGTGGTTGGGATAAACTCTTCTGACCTCACTAGTGAACCAATCTTACCTTGGGGTGTCCTAGGTTGATCAATTAGGCTTAATAGCATTCTCATTTGCTCACTATTTTAATTGTTTCTTTGTTTTCAATCCTTCTTTCGTTGCCTTTTCTCATAATTGTAATTCCCTGCTGCCCTATTAAAATTTTATGGTTACTAGTGGAGTGTATTTTTTATTTTGGTGTCATTAATCTAGGATGTTGTAAACACATCTTTCTTTTCATATGTGAATTTTATTTAGCATGAAACAAGTGGAAAATAAACATTAAAATGGATTTTTCCCTGTGTGGCTTGACCTTTTAGGCATGGGAAAAGTAGATAAAAGATTATATTGACTATAGTTGATGTTGTTTTTGTGATTGATGATCTCAAGTTGAATGAAATGTATAGATTGAAAGATGGCATCAGAGATCAAATGAAAATGGGATCTCAAAAGCTAAAAGAAAAGTTGATAGACTCAACTTAGAAAGTGGAGCAATCAGGCAAGAGTGTAAGATTTTGACCAAGATTCAATTAAAGCTATGCAAAATTGTGTTAATAGTGAATTCACCAAGGTTTTTTCTCCCAACATAGGATCATGCTTGAGATAGAATCACCACAGGAGAGTTCTTAGGAATCCATTCTTGAAATTCTCTTAACATGCTTGTACTCACACCATAGAGAATTCTAGGATGATGTTCCTTCCATGGGGCACTCTTTGATGCTCCATAGACATTAAATGATGCCACACTTAGGTTCTTGCTTAGCCATCTCGGTCAAATCTTTGTCATATTCGCCCAAAACAACATACTTGCCCTCAGGGCCTCGATCAATAATTTTTTTTTGAGACTTATGAGTTGCTTGTATAACACTTATGAGATTCTTCAAAGAAAATTCAAGATTATTAAACGAATATTGTCGAAACCATTTATCTCACGTGAATGCAAGAAGTAAATTTTCCATAGACCCAAAGGAATCTACATATTCTTTCATCAAATGCTCTTTCTCAACTATTTGATGTTTACTCTCTTTTGCCACTTCTGGAGCTGATACCACTGCTCCCTAAGCCATTTTTGTTTTGCATTTGGGAAATTGATATTATTGTTTCTTGTTTATAAAACAATAAACTGTGCATTCAACTCCTTCTGCACTTTTTGTTGCTATTTTTTTGCAATCCTGAATGCATGTCCAAATTATGAGCCTTTCTATAGTTTCAAATTCTCATCCAAAGTAAATTCTAGATTATTTGCAGCTTACTGATGCACCTTCCCTATTTGTTTCCACTCCATCTCATTCATCCTTCAACATCAACAAGGTAGGTTCATAACCCACTGAGATCATGCAGTGCTTCCTCACCATAAGCATGTTCAACATATCTAGTAATAATTGCATTTCAGGAAAAGTCCCTCTGTTCTAACATATTATCAAAGACTAAGCATGCCTCTTCTATGCTGTCACATTTTGCATACGGGTCAATAATAGAATTTGGCATACAGGTCAACAAGAGCATTCTCCACAAAGATATTTGAGTCCAGCCTAACTTTAACGATGATTATATGGAATTGCATCCTAAACTAGTGCATGCTGCAAAAGCAGTGGAAAAGGTGAAATTATCCACTTTCATCCCATTTTGTTGCATCTGATTGAACAATTCGAGCGACTCCTCACAAAGACCGTTCTGAGCAACAAGTTCAGCAACTCCTCACAAAGACCACTGTGAGCATATTCTTCGTCATGGAGAAGACCTTAACAAGTTGATCCTTCACCATAGCTAACATTTCTATATCCAACCTTCAAGCAACATAGCTCTAAGCTGACATTTCTATATCCAACCTCCCAACATCAAATTGGTTAACTCTTGATAATTCCCTAGTGTTAACCCTATGCCAAAATAGGGGGTAACACAGGCTCCAACTCGGATATTTTCTCTTCTTGGGAGTGCATGAGAGTCTTAGAATTTTGTCATGTATATATGGGAATGGCCTCCGCTTCTAGTAAAAGCACCACACAATTTTGTCTTTTACAAAGAAAAAGACAAGTCCTCTATTTATGACAACATGAAATCAAATTTAGTGATCAAGGGAGCTTATTCATGCCACATTGTTGCTCAAAGGACTTTATTCCTTTCCTACCCTACCGTGGCATGTGCAAAATGAGGGTGCTACTTGAAATCATTTATCCAATGCAATGACCTTAAAACTTCACCAATAGAATGTTTTCTTTTGCTATGCTTAGTTATCATGCAAAATAATGAAACATTAAAATTCCAACATTCATAGGTTGGGTTTTCTATCACTGATGGGTTGAACAAGAATTTGGGTACCTGCAAATCAGCGGTACCTTCAAAGTTCAAACACATGTAAGTGTTGACATAAGATGCTACAGGATCTGTCCATCCAAGATTGCATAGGACTGTAATAATTATTGCTTATTAACTTTGCATGATGTCATAGGATTTGTTACTCCCTTCTTTGCATGATCAACTTTTTGATGAATCATATGCATTCCTAGAGTTTCAATTTGAAGGAAATTTGCATGTTAGCCAATTTTCTCAATATGAGAAACATCATTGTGCAGAGATGGATAGATAATTGTTTCTCAAGAGTTATCATTATGAAATTTAGGTATTCAATTCCCTATCTATTAATAATATTTATCAATCTACGATTAAATATTTTATTAAAAGTTTGGATAATTCTTCTGTCCACACCTCTATATGCTTTGAAACTCAGAACATGTTCGAAATTCCCATGTTTCCATGATAAAAACACATACATTTCATTAACAATTATGTTTTCTTGGCATGCATTTCATTTATTTTTGGTCATTTTGTTGTTTTCAAGGTTTTCTTTTCATGTCTCTGTGTTTGATTTGGAATTCTCCAGAAAAACAATAATTTTGAAAAACACAGTGACTAAATCTCTCCTGAATTGTTGCAATATGGCTCTGCTTTTAAAGCTCACCCTTGCTGGATTCAACATAGGTGTTCGAGAGAAATTAAAATAAACAAAGAATATGTTAATTCTGGAAACATGTTCTTTGCTTAGGATAGTTACTTCATTCAATCATAAGCCCATTAATCCATTATCAATTACATTAAACAATATATGACAGTAACTAACGAAAGAACATAAATGAGAAATGCTGAAGACAAGCCAAGACAAAAGAACAAGAGAATATGGCACAAGCCAGGGAAAAACCCCAATATGGGGAAAACCCTTGAACAATTCTTCTTATTATTCAAATCAAATGTACAACAGAGAGAGAGAGAGAGAGAGAGAGAGAGAGAGAGAGAGAGCTGATAGAAACATTATTGACTTTCCAAGGTGACGACTAGTATCACTATCCAAATGCCAAAGACATGATCCAAAATTCTGTCTTTAAACACCAACAATCGTATTTTGTCCAGATTAGTGGTCAAATGTAGTCAAAGATTTTCCTCAGTGCTGACCTGCTTTAGATATGAATTGAGTTCTGGTTAGGGTTTGTTGTCCTATGAAAACAAACCATTCGCACTCCTCTAAACATTATTACAAGGTTGCGGCTTCCCCTTTCAAGTCATTGTCCATAATCTAAGGTTGGTTAGAGCTATAGTTATAACCTTCCACAGCTGGTTAGTGCTAGATGCAACCCTCCACAACTTCCTGATGGCAGCGACATAACTGTGACCCCATATCTAGCCTGTATAGGGTTGCGACCTGATTGAAACAACTTCCTTGGAGTTGCAACAATCCTTCTCTAGAGGATTCGCACAATAGGCAGCTCTAAGCTATCCACAGGTCTACGATTGACTTGATGATGGATCTTGGTCTATGGGAGAGGGTTAATAATGCCCAGATTAAGCATCTTCTAACCCAGATCTGCTTGGCATCTTGTCTAAGGAGCTTGGTCTATTGTGAGGAGGGAAATCATGTAACGAAACCCCAATACATCTCTACTGAGATTGTCCTGAAACCATCAGTAGTCTACCCATAGCTTCCTCGGCACTACAAAAATAAAATAGACTCACTCAAAACAGACCCAACCTCTGCGTTTAGCCATTATCCCCACTCGGCTGCCTTAGAGATGCAAGAGAGATTTTTGATGCCTCAAATGGGTTGGGAGAGAATCCTTATATACAATTTAGAAGAGAAGCAGACTTTGATATTTTGGAGGCAAATTCAAAATTTGAATTTTCAAATTTCCTGCCTAAATAAAATCATGATTTATAGAATTTATTTTTGAATAAACAACTATTTTCCTGATCCAAATTTAACAATATTTAGATTGAAAAGAGGAATTCAATGGGATTATCATCTCCATCAACTGAGTGGACCAAAGTGGAATTTGGCTCTAGTTGCCAATTTTAACACTCCCTCTCAACTAGGGAGAATTCCACCTGCCAATCCATCTGCTACCATTGGTCATCATGCCATCTTGAACCATCTCTGCTATGCTCTACTCTACTCTGCTGAACAAACATGTGAATAATAAAGAAGAATTGATAGAGAGTGAGTCACAAGACCTTGCCACTCTCCATTGACAGAAGTCAGTCTGAAGGTAGAACCTGAATTGATCCCAAATCAAGTAGATAAACACCATGCATCCTAGCATAGGGAGTACAACAGTACGCGATGCATCCATCGGTAGTGCTATGGTCCCTAACCACTTTTCCAAAATCGTTGACCATATGAGAGGTACTTCCCATGTGTCCCGGACTACATGGGTAGGATGTTGTAGGAACACCAGCAGGGAAATAATATATCACATCCTACACTTAATCACACATAGGGATAGGAGAATCCACATCCTACAAACACACATCACAATCATATGTAGGGAAATGATGAACCGCATCCTACAAACACATATCACAACCATATCTAGGGAAAGGATGAACCACCTCCTACATGGATGCAAAACACCAAGTGTAGGGAAAGGACGAACCACCTCCTACATGCATGCAAAAACATCGAGTGCATGCAAAACAACACTAGTAGGAAGAAATCTACATGTGGGGAAAGGACGAACCACATCCCACCGACATGTCAACTATCAATTGTAGGGAATGAGCATCCTACATGTGGGGAAAGGATGAAGCACATCCCACCGACATGACAATAGATGCCTATATGCATCTCTCACTGGGGTATCCACAGGAGAAGCTGAACCACTCATCCTGCTCATATTCCATAGGAGAAGGTGAACCACTCATTTTATGCATATGTCACCAGCAGTAGGGGAAGGTGAACCACTCACCCTACACACATGTCAACCATCATGGGGTATCACAGGGGAAGGTGAACAACTCACCCTATACAGAACGCACCACTAGGGGAAGGTGAACCACTCACCCTATGGTCACTCATAGATCAATAAGTACCCCAAGCCCCTAGGAACTCCTGGAGCTCAATCTTCAGCCGATAATCCCTTCATATAGGGAATGGTGCTAAGCTGCTCTCTGAAAATCAAAACTAAATCAATGGGAGCCTCATAGCTCCATACAGCAGCCTGCAAACATATTGACTTACAGCAGAGATCTAGTCAACATTTAGCAATCCTCAGCTTCTTGTACATATAGATAGAGAAGATATTTGACTGATCTTACTCCCTCTTACACAGGGAGATCATAGCCTATATTTGTCTTTCCAGGGTGCATAGTGTCCATCAGACAATCTATGAGATCTGACCACTCAAACATGCGATAAAAAATAAGTGTCCTCTGCTTAACCATATACAGTGGTATGTGAAATATTTCTTCTGCAAAATATAATGATAGTGAGCACAAATGGATTACTGCAATAGAGTGGCTTCATAGTAATTCATGCTTGTTGTTTAATACATTCAGTTGCAATGGTGCTTCCAGAGAACAGACATCAGTCTTTGATTTGTGATACAAAGAAATGAAGATGGTCACCAGGAGATATAGTAATTTTCCTTTTATTAGACCAATAGTGAACTTCTGATCATACTTGATCTTTAATGAGCAGCTATCCAATATATATGTATGAGGTTTATCCTTAAATTGTATTAAAGCCTTTGTATGAAGGCATACATCAGTTATCCAATATATATGTATGAGGCTTATCCTTAAATTGTCTTAAAGCCTTTATATCAAGGCATACATCAGAGTTGACTATGACTGGGTTCAACAACTACTCTATTTTGTGCTTAAGGACAAATCTAGGTCTTCCATTAAATCCCTCTTATTTGGACAAATGTTATTGATAGCTGAGCCCAATCATCATAGCTCCCTCTAAACCCTTTCATTGGTAATCATCATGAGCTACCCAGATTAGAGATGAGACTTACATGAGGTAATTGCATGCGACAATAGAGTGGCTTCATAGAAATTCATGCTTGTTGTTTTATACATTCAACTGCAATTGTGCTTCCAGAGAACAGACATCAGTCTTTGATTTGTGATACAAAGAAATGAAGATGGTCACCAGGAGATATAGTACTTTTCCTTTTATTAGACCAATAGTGAACTTCAGATCATACTTTATCTTTAATGAGCAGCTATCCAATATATATATGTATGAGGCTTATCCTTAAATTGTCTTAAAGCCTTTGTATCAATGCATACATCAGCTCTCCAATATATATGTATGAGGCTTATCCTTAAATTGTCTTAAAGCCTTTGTATGAAGGCATACATCAGAGTTGACTATGACTGGGTTCAACAGCTACTCTGTTTTGTGCTTAAGGACAAATCTAGGTCTTCCATTAAATCCCTCTTATTTGGAAAAATGTTATTGATAGCTGAGCCCAATCATCATAGCTCCCTCTGAAGCCTTGCATTGGTAATCATCATGAGCTACCTAGATTAGAGATGAGACTTACATGAGGTAATTGCATGAGAAAATAGAGTGGCTTCATAGAAATTCATGCTTGCTGTTTTATACATTCAGCTGCAATGGTGCTTCCAGAGAATAGACATCAGTCTTTGATTTGTGATACAAAGAAATGAAGATGTTCACCAGGAGATATAGTACTTTTCCTTTTATTAGACCAATAGTGAACTTCAGATCATACTTGATCTTTAATGAGCAGCTAGCCAATATATATGTATGAGGCTTATCCTTAAATTGTCTTAAAGGCTTTGTATGAAGGCATACATCAGAGTTGACTATGACTGGGTTCAACAGCTACTCTGTTTTGTGCTTAAGGACAAATCTAGGTCTTCCATTAAATCCCTCTTATTTGGACAAATGTTATCGATAGCTGAGCCCAATCATCATAGATCCCTCTAAAGCCTTGCATTGGTAATCATCATGAGCTACCCAGATTAGAGATGAGACTTACATGAGGTAATTGCAACATCAAAGTTCTAAGAAGCTTTAGGTGAAAGAAGAGAATGATGAAGACCTTCTTCAATCAGAGAGAAGAGATATCTACCAATATATCAAATTACCGAATTCATGAAGAGGAGGGGTCATTTTATATTGAGACCATTCATTATAAGATCCTTGCTTAGAGCAACCAAGGATGTCAGGGATCTGTAGAGCACATTTATTGAGGCACCTCTGCTGACAGGGTTAGAACTATTTCAAAGTGCTATGCACTTTTTCTCCAAGCAATTCTTCAAGATTGAAAGCTTCAAAGGATCTGTCCATCCAAGATTGCATAGGACTGTAATAATTATTGCTCATTAACTTTGAAAATTATCCTTTGCTACCACTTGGGAGTACATAATGTTGTTATGTTCTGTCCCTCATGAAATATTGTCTCCATGGGATAATATAACATGTTGTTTTGGTAACTCTGTATCAGGGAACGTGAGTGATAGACACATATCAACCATTGTGGGATTAGATCCTACTGTCTTGGGCACATAATTTCTTTTGAAAATTTGCATCCATGCCTCTATCAATCCGTGCTTTTCCATTATCTATTGTATTAATTATATAACATCCAGTAGAAAATTTCCAACCCAATGGTTGTTGAGACTCTGTATTCACTGTTTTTACAGAGCTGGAAGTGTTTTGAAAGAATTGGTCATGAATAGTAATTTTCCCAAGTAACACCTACACACCAAGGCTATTGCTTCTAGTAGATAATTCTATCCTTGTCTTCAAGAATTTAGAACCAATTTCCTTCACGTTGAAGACATTACTCAAATCTAAGTCTATTATAAGCACACATATTTCACTAGCCAAGATCATGAAAATGGCATCCAATATGTCAATGGTGGATATTCAAAACATCCAAACTATTGTTTCTCTAGGATACGGACATTGTTTTAGATTGTATGAAACTGAAATTCCTTGAATGCAACAGAATTGGTAGCACCTGCCTCTTGCAATCATCAATACAAAAATTCAAAATGGAAACGAATCTCATGATCTTTTCCATACACAGATTCTTAGGATTAAGGTTGAGAAAAGACTTAATGATTAGTGAACTTTCAAGAATCAAATGTTGATCCCTTAGATTCAGAGAAATGCTCAGAAACATATGCTAGTATCACTTGTAGTGGTTTTATATTAAACCCAACCTATAGGTCTATAGTGTCACCATTTTTATCCTTTATAGATGCAGAGACAAACAACCATTCCAATGTTTTCTTCGAAGGATGTCATGCCTCCAAGATATTTTTAGTGTCAAATTGGCAAGGTCTGCTTTGCCATTATCCATTGCATTAATTATATAACATCCAGTAGAAAATTGCCAACCCAATGGTTGTTGAGACTCTGTATTCACTGTTTTTACAGAGCTGGAAGCGTTTTGAAAGAATTTTTCATGAATAGTAATTTTCCCAAGTAACACCTACATACCAAGGCTATTGCTTCTAGTAGATAATTATATCCTTGTCTTCAAGAATTTAGAACCAATTTCCTTCACGTTGAAGACATTACTCAAATCTAAGTCTGTTATAAGCACACATGGTTGTTGAGACTCTGTATTCACTGTTTTTACAGAGCTGGAAGCGTTTTGAAAGAATTTGTCATGAATGGTAATTTTCCCAAGTAACACCTACACACCAAGGCTATTGCTTCTAGTAGCTAATTCTATCCTTGTCTTCAAGAATTTAGAACCAATTTCCTTCACGTTGAAGACATTACTCAAATCTAAGTCTATTATAAGCACACATATTTCACTAGCCAAGATCATGAAAATGGCATCCAATATGTCAATGGTGGATATTCAAAACTTCCAAACTATTGTTTCACTACGATACTGACATTGTTTTAGATTGTATGAAACTGAAATTCCTTGAATGCAACAGAATTGGTAGCACCTGCCTCTTGCAATCATCAAGACATAAATTCAAGATGGAATCGAATCTCATGATCTTTTCCATACACAGATTCTTAGGATTAAGGTTGAGAAAAGACTTAATGATTAGTGAACTTTTAAGAATCAAATGTTGATCCCTTAGATTCAGAGAAATGCTCAAAAACATATGCTAGTATCACTTGTAGTGGTTTTATATTAAACCCAACCTCTAGGTCTATAGTGTCACCATTTTTATCCTTTATAGATGCAGAGACAAACAACCATTCCAATTTTTTCTTCAAAGGATGTCATGCCTCCAAGATATTTTTAGTGTCAAATTGGCAAGGTCTCCTATACATATGTGGAAGTCACCGTGCTTACAAAATGAGGTGAACTAGAATGCATTAGTTACAAGCTTGGCATGAACCCTATATTGCTTCCTAGAGGCCAAGAGTAATATAGATAGAGTATATATTAAAGGATGTATATAAATCATTCTAAAAGTTTTTTATACTAGTCTACCTTGTTCTACTATGTTGAATATTATAAATTTTTCTTTATTTAACTATCGAGGCTAATTATTATTGTTTACATCTGTTTGACCTTTACCAATAAAATTCTATTGAGAATTTGAACTCCAATTTCTGTGGTTGCATAATCATTGAAAATGGGTACCATAATGCATGCATATTGTAGTATAGGAATTCCATTAATGTGAAATAGCAACAATAGATCACAAAATAGCAAGAAATGAATGACTTCAATACAATGTGTCCTTTTGTTGTGAAGAGCAGTCATTGGCATATTTTTTTGGCATTGATTTCTTTGGTGTAATTGTACTGCAAATGGGAATCTCTTGTCAATATAATATAGTGGTTGTACAATGCCTAAAATATCTCCTACTACTGGGGATTATATTCTTTAGAAACCAGTAAAATTGGTGTCTGAGATGAACTCTTCAGTTGTTGGCATTGTCATGCAACCCTCAGGTAAGCATGTTGCCACTGCACCCACTAGGCATTTTCATTCTTCAGGTGGCATGCCTTTATAAAGAAAAACCCACATCCATATTATGATTGGAGAATACTATGATGGTGCCTTCCCCGAGGGAAAAATTATAGATCAATGTGCTTTTAAAGACAGCTTGGCTCCATTCATCCTCCACTCTATTTCATGTGATGGTTTGGTGGTCCAATACACCAAGTTATAATTAATGAGGGGCATAACTGTTGTAGCTCACTAATTGAATTGCATGAATACTTCAAACAACACCCCAAGCTCTAGCACTTTGCAATCCTATACTTTACTTTCCCAAGCATACAACTAGGAAAAGGAATTCCTCTAAGCATACTAGTAACTTTTTGATGGCCAACATCAAATTCCACATGCAGGTTGCAACCACATGAAAAGAGCTTTAGTGAATAGCTTCATTTTAATATTAATCAGCCCCCAACCTCTAATTATTATTCTATTGAACATGTTGACAACATTTCAAGGTTCTGTTATATTTAACCATGCGTTATATACACCACCTTTCTCATCACATAATGTAGCCAATACAACCAATCTGTTCAATGATAGACAACATGTCCTCACAATCAACTAGTTTGAAACAATTAACTTGTATTAATATTATTAATTGCCCTACACTTGAGCTTCATAAAGTTAGAACAATAAGAAACCTTCACCCTCCCTAAAGCTCTTGACCAAAGTTTGCATCACTTCTTTGAAGTGAAAGGATATCTATATTAAGTTTACACCATTGCTGACTTAATGTTACAAAAATGCCCCTTGTTACATGAATCATTGCAGGGGCTTTTTCTAGCATTGACTTAGACTCAATTGATTGTTACCAAATTTGGCCTTACAGGTAGTTCGTAATAGAACTTCAGACAGATACAACCATATATTTTTTTCCATATAACTATGATATGGACCAAAAAAGCCTCTAGATCTGTCTTCAACAATAAAAACGAAATTGTATTTGTTTGAATGGAAGGAGACAAAAATAAATAGTCCATGTGAAAATTTTTGTCTTTTTTTAATAGTGGATTCAGTTCACTATTGATGTCTGAATCAAACCTGTTATCAATGGAATCATTAGCTAATTGACTACGCCCTGGAGATAGTCATTCCCAACAATTAATAAGCAGTAGCACTCTTGCATCTAAAAAAATGTACAATGCAAGCCGTCATTCTAACCACAAAACTATCTGTGCAAAATGAAATGATGGCATAGCTATATGAAAAAAAAATTCATGATATTAAACCATTACCAAGGGTCAGGGTTTTAGAAGAGAGTTAAAGAAATAAATGCAGATTTTTTGCCTCATATCCCTATACTTGTGCAGCATGCTAGAGTCTTTAGAGTCTCTCGACATCCACATGTCACCATCTCATAGCATTGTTTTCAAAATCTCTCTGATTGGTATTTATCTTGTGCATCATTCCCTATATGCCACAAATTTATCTGATCTCCATTTCACTAGATTTATATTGAAATTTCTCTTCCTCGATATTGTCCTTAGCAAAAAAATTCCAAAGCTGCTTCACCATACCCATTAAGCACGCAACATGAAACAATAGTGTTCAAGGTTAGAAAACCATGTATTGAAATTTCATCAAACACTTACATTCAATACCCAAGCTCCCACTGATTGATTTTTGTTGTGGGTTGATGGGGATGAAAACCCACATTTATTCTTGCTTACAACACCCATTATTTTTTTTGTACTAGGACACCAATTTCATAGATGAATACTCACATGTTTTGCTATTAATCTTGCATATAAGAGATATTTTCCCTTTCCTGTGCATTGGCATACACAGAAATATTATTATACAACCCACTTCGAAGAGCCATTAACTGATGCAACTGTGAAGAACCTTTCAATATTTTGGTTTCTTGATTTCTCAAAGAACCTAAATTTATCAAGGATTACATTATCAACCTTTAGTTTTTAGGATGTTTTCAAAGGGCTATGGTTGATTATAAATCTATGCTGGGAATTTAAGTGAAATATTCTGAACACTAAAATTCCTAGATGACTACTTCTATAGAACTATGCACCAGAGAAAACACACCATACATTCTGATTTCCTTTAAATTGAGGTAGCAGGTTTTAATTTTCTAAATCTATGTCCCAAACTTGGTTTGTCAGTAGTGTAAAAGTGAAATGTTAATGTGGAAACCAATAATTCCTTTAAAAGGTTCTGTCAAACTGTCTAGTTTCCATAAATAGAAACCAACGAGGAGTCCTTCGTTAATCTAATAGCAGGTAAGATACTTGATCATGGACCGTAGTTTTCCGGAGATGATTACAATTACAGCCCACAAGGGGTATGTATGACATATGAGATCCTGGATTCAAGTAAAATGAATACAAAAAAACCCACACCATGGCTCAAAGACACTTATCAGTATGTCTCAAATAAACTAATCAGTATGTGTGGATGGATCAAGAGAACATGAGCTCAATCATCTTGATGCCAACAATCAATTAAGACTTAGGTGCATAGTCTTGTAGTCGCCCTAGTAACTGAAGTACAACCACCAATTTTCACAGCTCTACTAAGGTAAGGAGACAAGTTGCGACTACTAGCTCAGTGAGTAAGAATTACAATGGTCTTAGTCATCCTGGTCAGGTGGCAACTATCTTGGATGTACAACAATTTTTGATTAAGAAAAAATTGCAACAAACATATTAATTTAGTAGATCGTACATTGTCCAAAATATTCTACAGTATTTAAAACTGCCAACTATTAGTCAGCATACTAATGGAGTGAACCACCTCTTAACATCAGTTTTTTTATCTAAGCTGCATTGGAAATGGGCAATAAGTAGCACCAGTTCAATTTTTTGGAAAATTTGCAGACCTTCACAATAATGATACTTTAACTCACATAAACAAAGGCCCACTTACCAGCTCATATGAGCCTTAATGAACACATGAATATTTGGTTTCTTTTCCATCTACCATAGTAACCAAGAAGCTATAGTAACCATAGACTCCAAAATCCTAGAACTCCAAAATGTCAATTATTTATTACTGGCAGTTTGGTGATTTAGCAAAATGCATTAATGCTATAACATTTTGTTGTCATTTCCTTGAATAGTGGTCTCATTTGGCTGGAGTTTTAGTTCCTGGTGTAATCTACTACAGCTAATGTGTACTTGAGATCCACAATCCCTAGTTTTTGATAATTCATTTTCATATCTACATGCATTGTTTATGCAAGCCATTGAATTATTGACCCTAATCACCTGATATATTATCTAGATAGGTGTGTAACTATGCCAATAATTTCTACAAAGCCTTTAGAAGGTATTCTTATCTACTGCAATATAATGAACATGCCCAACTTGTGCTAGCAGTTAATTACTTTGTATGCCTTTAGCTGTGGTGCCTTTTTTGGCAACAACAATTTAAGTTTCACAAAAGTTTCCTTCAATACATCAACTCAGCAAATCAAACATCTTCCATAGTTTGCTGTAGTACTCAAAACTAGGAATGTAGCATAAGATACCTCAAATCTATGAACTTCTAGTGGCTGCCATAGTAATGGAATAGACCACCTATTTCTACCAGATTCTATTTAAGACACAAGAAATGGACAAGAATCAACAATGGTGGTGTAAATTTTCCAACCATCATGAGGGTGATATTAAAAAACAATGAACAAAGATATTTTAAGAAGGGAAACGAGGTATTATGAGCTTTTACTACATGCATTTTGGTATTCTGCACCATCTGCGTTAGACACAAAAATTCATAACATGATTATGTGATTTGTTACGATACTAAAGTGAAGTAGTAGTTACAAAATCCCAGAACTCCAAAATGCATGTATTTTACCAAAAAATTTCTTTTATTAACCTTAATATAGCTCCTTAGTTTTCTTAGGCTGGAGTGGTCACTTGGATCCAAAGTCCACTAGCGTTTTTTACTGGAATTCATTTATGCACTATTGATTTAAAACAGGTGAACTTAGTGACCCTGACCAAATTCTCCATCTTTATGGAGTATTTGACAGGTTTTCTCATTCCATGAACCAATCCCCAAGCCTTTTGAAGGCACTCTTCTCTAATGCAATATATTGAATATGACAACATGTCCTAGAATTGGTTACCTTGATGAAGTTACCCTTCTTTCTGGAGTATCTGACAGGTTTTCTCACTTTGTTAATCGATCCCGAATACTTTTGAAGACACTTGTCTCTAATACAATATATTGAATATGCCAACATGCCCCATAATTAGTTCATTGTTTTGTATGCCTCAACTGTGGCTCATGTTCGTAGGACATCGATTGCTTCAGTTTTGGACTGTATGACATCTCAACATGGTTAGGCCAATTCTCAGTGTAGTTATATAATTCTCTATTCCTGATGGCATGCATATTTATCTAGTGGCTGTCATTCTTTTATGCTCCAACACAGTTGAAGAATGCAAGAAAATTAGTAGCTTTTAGTGTAGGTCATCCATTATTTTTGTTGTCAAAACATCTCTTATATTTACGAAAAAGTATTTACAAACAGTAAATCAAAAGGTGGAAGTGTATATACAATGGATCTTATATCAGTATCCTCTTTTGTAAGACTAGCAAAGCAGAAATAAAGTCTGTATAGGTTACCAAACATAAATATTGAGCATCTCTTATCAATAATTCACCCTCAGTTAATAGCTAGTCGTGTACCTCATTACATGACAGGGAACAAAAAGTAGACAGATTACTAATTTTTTCCTTAAAAACAAACTTACACTTAATCTTCCTAGGGAAATCATAGCAGAGACGCTCAATCACTGCCAAATCCCAATGAAGGAAGAGTTGACCAGATAGCTACAATTGCCAAACAAGGCTGCACACTAGTGAGCCTGACATTGAAGGAGAACTAAATAGTGGTCCTGATTATCTTTCCAAACAAATTAGAAATGGTGTAATTTGTGTGCTCACTTGTGTTCTAGATCAACCGACACCCCATCTTGCATTGAGAGTTGGAGTTAATAGATTCTGCTAAAGCAACAAAGGTTAAAGCCTTTGTGGTTGACACTACTGTAACGATTGACCAAAGATCCACCTCGCATCCCTACAAAATAGCCTCCATGTCGCAATGTTATTTTTCAACATGTTGGTCGAGGGATGAGCCCTCCCCCATCCTTTTGGAATATTGTACTTTCCACCATACTTTGACCACAGGTATGATTGCATGATTTGTTCTAGATGCTGAAATTGAGTCTTACTAGGCAACCAACAATTGCTAGTTTAAAGTTTAATTCTTTAAAGGGTGCTAGCCTAATGGAAGAGCACCTACTTTACAAGCAGGAGGTTGGTGGTTCGATTCCATCATGCCCTGATATTAATAGGGAATGACAACGATCAGGTTTTGGTGACGAATTCTCTTTTGACCATCACCAATGAGCTTATGGTGACATTTTTCGACCCTCACCAAAATATGAAATGGTGACGGTTAACGAACGCCACCATATATACCCATCAATAGTGGTGACCATGAACGGTCCGTCACCATAAATCATTGTTGTTGATATGAAATGGTGAGGGTCAATGTTTGTCATTATAGTCATTATTTGTGACGGAGCTTGATGTCACCAATGAACTTATCATGACATTTTTTGACCCTCACCAAATATGAAATGGTGACGGTCAATGAACGTCGCCATATATATGCACCAATAGTGACGATCATGAAAGGTCCATCACAAAAAATCGTTGTTGTTCATATGAAATGGTGACGGTCATCATCCGTCATTATAATCAATATTCGTGACAGATGTTGAATGTCACCAGAACACATACTTTCGGCGATGCCACCTTTGGTGACGTTTAGTTTTTTGGTGACGAAGGCTATTGTCCGTCACCATTACTCATATCAAAATGGTGACGGTCACAATCCGTCATTATAAATCATTATTGGTGATGGACCTTGAATGTCACCACAACACCTATACTTTCAGCGACGCCACCTTTAGTGACGTTCAGTTTTTGGTGACGAAGGCTCTTTTGACCCTCACCAATGATCTTATGGTGACATTTTTCTCCCCTCACCAATGTCCTTTTTTCTTGTAGTGATTTAAAGAGAGAGAAGTTATCTACAATGAGATGATCTCTCAAATGAAAGGACAGATAGAAATACTGAATGGACAGATAGACAAGTATCAAAGGTTGTACAATTATGAAACCAATCGAAATAAAAGACTTGAAGCAGAAATCATCGATCTAAATGAAGATCTGGAAAAGTCAAATAAGAAGAATGAAGAACTTCTACAAAATTTTGAAGAAGAAAATGGGTTGAAGGAAGAGATTTTAAAACTGAATGATCAAGTAGAAGAAGGAAGAAGGATCGAAGAAAGTATGAAGAAGCAATGCCAAAGATTGGAGGATGAGGTAAACATTCTAAAAGGTAATTTAGAAGAAAAAGATAAACTCTTAAGGTTTCAAAATAATACCAAGATTCTGGACAATATTCTTAGTAGTCAAAGGTCTCCCTCTGTTAAATTTTGTCTTGGTTTTCATGAAACTGTTAAAGGAGAATCTAGTTCGCAAGGAAGTGCTAAAGATTCAAAGGATATCAATGCAAAATCTGAAGTGTTGAAAGAAACAAAAGAACAATCGACAATCATGAACTCTCAAAAGAAATCATCCCCTCCTATAATCAATAATGTTGAATGCTTTAAATGTCATAGTTATGGGAATATTGCAGCCAATTGTAGAAGCATAATGTTTCAGTCACATACAAACAGATTCTACACAGAAAGGTACTCTAGTTTCTTTAAGGGATATTTTTTTTCATGTAGCAAGTATGGTCATAAAGGAACTGATTGCAACAGAAGAAAGAATAGAAAAACACATTATGATCCTTATGCTTACTTTTCTGGTCATGCAAGATTTTATGCCTGTAAAAAGTATGGACATGTAGAAAAAGAATGTAGGATGAATGGATTTGAGAAATTGGATAATTTCCAGCACACAATAAGAAATTTCAAGCAAAGCTGGAAAAGGAAGGAGGACCGGTCAAAAACGTAGGGGATAATAATCCCACTGCAGTCATCCACTTCTAAAGCTTACTTCTCATAATGAATGTAGGAGCAATGTGAGATACATTCTAGGGATTCGTAATGTATCATCACAGGGGGAGCAATGTATGATGATTCCCATGGTTGGTTTGGTAATTCTGGTTGTGTTTATTTTTGACAGTGCATCTGATGTGACAAGAAAAGACAGGTACAGGTGGTACAAATTCAGGGGGAGATGAAGTTGTGGAAATTTTCAGTGTTTCACTTTCCATACGCGGGTTTAGTGAAGTATTGTGATATACCATCTCTGGAGATCTGTTGGAGGCAATCATTTTATTTTATTTTATTTTATTTTATTTTATTTTATTTTATTTGGCATTGTATCTGCTTATTCCTTAGTTCTCATGATGATGACATGATACATGGTTTCTTATGATGAGATTATGGATGAGCCCTGTTTTCTTTTTGCTGAAGAATATCTTTTGTTTCACACATGGATAAGTTGGAAGTATTATGATTCAGAGATAAGGATAGATCATGCAGAATTTGTTGTTGATGATTTTTGTCACGGTGGAGACCTTTTTCCTACACATGTTACATCATGATAAATCTTGAATATCTTGGTGATAACAGATCACATGGATGATTTCTTGACACATATTGTCTATTGAAAAAGTTGTTCTGGTATGATAATTCCTATTGGGAAGAATTTGTTGTTGCTGCAAAAAGTCTGAAGGCCTGGTTATTGATGCACATATGCTACAAATGTTGGATGAAACTTGAAAACATAGCTACATTGTCCTATCTTTCTTCTCTCATATATCCCAGGGAAGCATTCGAATATCTCAGATGGAAGTTGGGAGTTGTCTTTTCCATGTACAAGATCAGATCTACTTAAAATCAGAAGATTAAAATTGGATACGCGGGTTTCCTGAAATACAGTCGCATATATACGTGAGTTTATACAAAGAAAACCGCGTATGTTTAGGTGCTGACAAATTTTACTTGGGGTCAGCATTCTTCAGCACAACTGCAGTGCTGTTTGGTATCTCTGATGTTGTATGGTATCTCTGATGATGTTTCAGCTCTTATATTTTTGTGAAGGTGCCTTGATGATTGGCTGTTGAAAGTGTTCAGGATACAAAAGCTAAGGAGGAGTTTTGGTTATATGGAAAGGATGCATTGGATGCACAGTTTCAGGGGGAGCATTATCTTTGCTGAATGTAATGCATTGTTGGCATTATGTTGATTCTGAATTATGACCTTCCTTGAGTTCTTTTTGATATTGGTTATAAAAAGTCATATATGTAATTTGATGAAAAGGCTGTGACCTATGATGTAAATTGTAATATTCAGTCATGTAAAGGACTTGTTCAAATTTGTAAACCCATTTGGTTGGGTAGTTGAGTCAAAATGTGTAAACCCACTTGGTTGGGTACTTGAGTCATATATGTGGGCTGAGGACTTTTTCAAATTTGTAAACCCACTTGGTTGGGTAGTTGAGTCAAAAAGTGTAAATCCACTTGGTTGGATCTTTGTTGTAAGTATGAGTCCTTGGTGATATGAAAGGTCATAGAGTCATGTACTTCATTGAATAATATGTTTGAAGATTCAGCATGAACTCAGGGGGAGCAAGGTAACTTCAGTGCACATCAGATCTACAGAGCTCTTCTTTCTACACGAGGAGAAAAATCTTGTTTTGGTTTTCATCCGCCCTTTGGCCTTGATGTCAAAGGGGGAGAGTAACATGGTGTTTGAATAAGGGGAGAGCATCATGGTGTTTGAATAATGGTTATATTCAATGTATCTATCTGTTGTGATGATCAAACACCATCATGGTTGCCATCAAGTACAAAGGAGGAGATTGTTGGCATGTGTTGTCCTTGATGGAAACCTACTTGATGAAGTTGATGGTAACCAACTTGATGAAATGATATTGTTGGCTATATGATGCAAAGTGTTGTCCTTGATGGCAACCTACTTGATAAAGTTGATGACAATGAAGTTGTTCTTGATGGAAACCTATTGTACTTGATCGAAACATACTTGATGAAGCTGTCCTTGATGGAAACCCTCTTGATGAGTTAAGGGGGAGATTGTTGACAATGTGATACAATGTGTTGAATTTGAAGGAAATAATGTAAATCTGATATATCTATAGATCAATTTAGAAGTAGCAGAAGAAATAAATTCAGTAAGTTTCAGAGCAATGATAAAAATAGTATGCCACAAAGCATACGCGGGTTTGTTAAGGAGAAGTAGTGTATGCACACGAGAAAGTACGTGCCAAGTCGCGTATGGTATTTTTCACTCCAAAATTAGAATACCAAGGGGAATTACCATGGTATTGACCCATTGTATTGAGTGTTGGATTATCTATTTGATCCCGTCCAGGAATACCATCGGAAGTGGTGTGGTTTTGGCTCATGGTATTGATAAAGGCTAAATCTATTTAAGGGGAAGAGAATCATAATACAAGGGGTGCAAGTGTCTAGGTTTTAATGAATACTTCACTGTGAAGTATATCTGTATGGAATGGGTAATAGTTTATTGATTGATCTGAATTAATAATGCACCTATGAAGAAAAAGATGAAGAGGGATCTCTAGATCTGAAATGTATATGTATTTTCTGGATCTGTTTATGGAATGTTTAGATCTGAGATGAGGCGAAATACTTTCTGAAGTAAAGGATGAAGTCTGAGTTGTTTATCTGATCTGAAGAGCTGCACAGTCTTGAAAAGTTACAGATGTATACGCATGTTCGCTTTAGTAAAAGCACGTGTATACGCGGATTTGCCTAAGGAAAAGAGTGTATGTACAGTTAGGGTTTTTTGAAGAATGCACAGAAGTATACGCTGGTTGGTGTGCATGAAAGCGCGTACATACGTAGGTTCAGTGAAGTAAAAGCGCATATGGAATCTAGGGTTTTACTGAAGTATGTGGTATGAAATGTCTGATCTGTTCTGTTGATTTACTGTTATCTGTCAATGATGTATTCATACAGAACTAGGCTATTTGAATGATGAATATGCTGCTGACTATGTTAATTGAAGATCAAGTTGTTGGTTGATTGGTTGATGATTCAATGAATGAATTAAGTTTCAGTTTGATGAATGTTGAGCTTAAATGTGTGGAGTGGGTCCAGTCTGAAAATATGATGAAAAGTGGCCTACAAGTTGTGTTATATGGAAGCTATTGGATCCAGTATGAAAATTGATGAAACGTGGTCCATGGTGGTGCTGAGGGTCGAAGCCTTTAGTGAGGGGGTTGTATCTCCCTTCCAGTGGTAGCTAGTAAACGAGAGCAGGGGGTAGTAGCTCCCTTCCAGGAGAGGCTGGTAAATGAGAGCAGGGGGTAGTAGCTCCCTTCTAGGAGAGGCTGGTAAACAAGATCAGGGGGTTGTAGCTCCCTTCCAGGAGAGGCTGGTAAATGAGATTAGGGGGTTGTAGCTCCCTTCCAGGAGAGGCTGGTAAACGAGAGAAGGTTGTAGCCTTCTGCAGGTGGGTGCCTGCGTGCTGGTATGAGTCTGCGCCAGTACATGGTTGTACGATGTTTTCTTTATAATAAAATATTGAAGACTGAGACGACGGCAGCGGTGGTTTTCTCCTGAATTGGGTTTCCACCTTAAATCTTGGTGTTCATGAGTGTTGCTTATGTGTGATGATTTATTCTATTCTTACTGCACATGTTTACTACTTAAAACATCTAATGAATGAATGATGCAATGATCTAAGCTAAAAATTATTAGCATAATGAAGTCTCTGTTAATACACGAGTTGTATTAAGGATATCCGCATGTATACGCGAGTTGGCTTCATTAAAGTAGCGTATGGGTTTTAGAGAAAGAAAAAGTAAAAAGTTTTCAGTCTGCACTAAATAATGATTCACCCCCCCCCCCCCCCCCCCCCTCACGGTATTTTTCCCAACAACATTAAACTGCATATAAGGTTAAAAATTAGATGTTTTGTATCAAATTACTTTTGGTTTCAATGGAAAACTTTTATGGCTAATGTGTTTTTCTCAAAATGTGATACACCCCATTGAAATGGGAGATATATCAAAATGAATCCTATGGTGTAATAAAATAGTTTCAAGTAGTTTAAAAATATAGATGCATAAATTCAATGAGCATAGTTTTGAGATATAAAAGTCCAAAATGGAATAGTTGTTTGTGAACATATATCAATGGATCACTATACATATCACTATGGATATATCTGCTTCATTAAAAGAGATTTTTCTAAAAGGATGTCCACTAAGTTTGGAAGAAGGGAAAGTGTCACAAAATTATATATATATGTTAATGCATGTGTTTTAGATTGAATATTTTTCATTTTAAATTTAGAATATATTTGAAACAATTACCTATATAAGGTTAAAACCTATGTTTTGTATCAAATCGCTTTTGGTTTCAATGGGAAACTTTTATGGCTTTAATATGTTTTTCTCTAAATGTGATGCACCCCATTAAAATGGGAGATATATATTGAAATGACTCCTATGGTGTGATAAAATATAGATGCATAAATTCAATGAGCATAGTTTTGAGATATAAAAGTCCAAAATGGAAGAGTTGTTTGTGAACAAATATCAATGCCACTATGGATATAGATCTGCTTCATTAAAAGGGAATTTTCTAGAAGTATGTTCACTAAGTTGGAAAGAAGGGAAAATATCACAATTATATGTTAATGCATGTGTTTAACATTGAAAATTTTTCATTTTATTAAAAATCTGTTTGAAACATTAAACTATATATAAGGTTAAAACCTAGATGTTTTGTATCAAATTACTTTTGGTTTCAATGGAAAAATTTTATGGCTAATGTGTTTTTCTCGAAATGTGATACACCCCATTAAAATGGGATATATATCAAAATGAATCCTATGGTGTAATAAAATAGTTTCAAGTAGTTTAAAAATATAGACACATAAATTCAATGAGCGTAGTTTTTAGATATAAAAGTCCAAAATGGAATAGTTGTTTGTGAACATATATCAGTGGATCACTATGCATATCACTATGCATATATTTTCTTCATTAAAAGAGATTTTTCTAAAATGATGTCCACTAAGTTTGGAAGAAGGGAAAGTGTCACAAAATTATATATATGTTAATGCATGTGTTTTACATTGAATATTTTTCATTTTAAATTTAGAATCTATTTGAAATGATTACCTATATAAGGTTAAAACCTATATTTTGTAGAAAATTGAACTTTTGGCTTCAATGGGAAACTTTTATGGCTAATGTGTTCTTTCTCAAAATGTGATACACCCCATTAAAATGGGAGACATATCGAAATGATTCCTATGGTGAAATAAAATAGTTTCAAGTAGTTTAAAGATATAGATGCATAAATTCAAAGAGCATAGTTTTGAGATATATAAGTCCAAAATGGAATAGTTCTTGGTGAAAAAATGTCAGTGGATCCTTATGGATATATTTGCTTCATTAAAAGGGATATCTCTAGAAGGATGGACTTAAGTTGGAAAGAAGGGAAAATATCACAATTATATGTTAATGTGCATTTGTTTTACATTGAATATTTTTCATTTTTTTAAGAATCTATTTTCAAAATATTTAAAACTATATACTTGGTTAAAACCGATGTTTTGTATCAAATTAATTTCTGTTTCTAAATACTATACATGTTTTAGATCGAATATTTTTAATAAATTTTTCATTTTATTAAAAATCTATTTGAAACAATTAAACTATATAAGGTTAAAACCTATTTTTTGTATCAAATCACTCTTGCTTTCAATGGGAAATGTTTATGGCTAATTTTGTTTTTCTCGAAATGTGATACACCCATTAAAATGGGAGATATATATGGGAATGATTCCTATGGTGTAATAAAATAGTTTCAAGTAATTTAAAGATATATAGATGCATAAATTCAATGAGCATAGTTTTGAGATATAAAACTCCAAAATGGAATAGTTGCTGATGAAAAAATATTAGTGGATCACTATGTATATATCTGCCTCATTAAAAGGGATTTTTCTAGAAGGATGGACTAAGTTGGAAAGGAAAAATATGACAATTATATGTTAATTTGCATGTGTGTTTTACATTGAATATAAAAGGTACTTTCTCTCTCTCATTGTTTGATACCATGAATATGAAAATGAAAAACTTGAATTTAGATCTATTCCAGAGATTGACTGTAGGGGAATTTAATAGATATGTCATCTTTCATAAAAGATGAGATCCAGAGGCTACCCGGCCCGTTACAAAATCTACCTATAGAACTTGTAGAAGTTAACACTACATGTCCCAATTATACCCATGAAGGGTGTAGAGGACCCATGGAATCACTCAAACTACTTTATGTAGACATAAGGGTGTATAAGAATGCACATGTGTTTTACATTGAATATTTTTCATTTTAAATTAAAATAATCTATTTGAAACAAAATTTACCTATATAAGGTTAAAACCTATGTTTTGTATCAAAACGTTTTTGGTTTCAATGCGAAATTTTTATGGCTAATTTTTTTTTTTTTTTCTCAAAATATGATACACCCCATTAAAATGGGAGATATATCAAAATAATTCCTATGATGTAATAAAATTGTTTCAAGTAGTTTAAAGATATAGATCTTCATAAATTCAATGAGCATAGATTTGAGATATAAAAGTCCAAAATGGAATAGTTGTTGGTGAAAAAATATCAGTGGATCACTATGAATATATTTGCTTCATTAAAAGGGATATTTCTAGAAGGATAGACTAAGTTGGAAAGAAGGGAAAATATCACAATTATATGTTAATATGCATGTGTTTTACATTGAATTTTTTTCATTTTATTAAGAATCTATTTTCAAAACAATTAACATAGTATAAGGTTAAAACCTATGTTTTGTATCAAATTACCTTTTGTTTCTAAATACTATGTGTTTTACATTGAACATTTTTCATTTTATTAAAAATCTACTTGAAATAATTAAACTATATAAGGTTATAACCTATGTTTTGTATCAAATCACTTTTTTTGTATCAAATCACTTGATTTCAATGGGAAAATTTTATGGCTAATGTGTTTTTCTCGAAATGTGATACACCCCATTAAAATGGGAGATATATTGAAATGATTCCTATGGTGTAATAAAATATAGATGCATAAATTCAATGAGCATAGTTTTGAGATATAAGAGTAAAAAATGGAAGAGTTGTTTGCAAACAAATATCAGTGGATCACTATGGATATATCTGCTTCATTAAAGGGGATTTTTCTAGAATGATGTCCACTAAGTTGGAAAGAAGGGAAAAAATCACAATTATATGTTAATGTGTGCATGTGTTTTACATTGAATATTTTTTAATTTATTAAAAATCTATTTGAAACAATTAACTATATAAGGTTAAAACCTATGTTTTGTATCAAATCACTTTTGGTTTCAATGTGAAACTTTTATGGCTAATGTGTTCTTCTCGAAATGATTCCTATGGTGTAATAAAATAGTTTCAAGTAGTTTAAAGATATAGATGCATAAATTCAATGAGCATAGTTTTGAGATATAAAAGTCCAAAATAGAATAGTTGTTGGTGAACAAATATTAGTGGATCAATATGGATATATCTCCTTCATTAAAAGGGATTTTTCTAGAAGGATAGACTAACTTGGAAAGAAGGGAAAATATCACAATTGTTTGAGTCCTGATCTTATAAAAGGTTTCCACTAAATCCATCCCTATTACTTTTCATGTGAACCACATTCCCAAACCCACACATCTATGTACCTACGAGCCAATCCAAGTGTAAAAAGGGCTTATTTCATATTCTACATTAACACATATATGTGATTAATTATCGTTAGAATTTATATGGTAGAAATACATATAAAGAGTAATCCTTAGAATTTATATGGTATAAATACATATAAAGAGTAATCCTTAGTATAGATCTAGTTTGACTTTAAGGAATAAAGGTAAGTTTTTTAGAAATTTTATCTTAGGAGGTAGAACTAAACCTTCTATAACCCACAAAAGAAACCATGGCCCGTGAGCATCACATGCAAACACAAGTTACTCCCATGTTTGAAACACCACCTCACATCATCATAAGGGATCAAAACCACTAAGCAACCCATACTAAGTTCCCTAGAAGGGATGACTATCATATTTAATGATTGGGTTTATCTCCAAGGTCAAAAGGAAAATCAAATTTAGGAAAGGGAATTAGAATAGAAATTAAGGTAAGACCATGACCTTTTACCCAATATTGAATGAAGGTGAGAAACCATAGATATCATGAAGGAAGTTCAAGAAATATTATGATATTTAAGAAATATTAAATGAAAATCAAAGTTAGGAAGTTAGGAAAGGGAATTAGAATAGAAATTAAGGTAAGACCATGACCTTTTACCCAATATTGAAGAAAGGAAAAGTTAGGAAAGGAAATTAGAATAGAAATTAAGGTAATACCATGACATTTTACCCAATATTGAAAAAATATGTGCAACCATACATATCATGAAGGAAGTTCAAGAAATATTATGATAAGAAATATTAAATGAAAATCAAAGTTAGGAAGTTAGGAAAGCGAAGTAGAATAGAAATTTTAAGGTAAGGCCATGACCTTTTACCCAATATAATGATTCGATTTATCTCCAAGGTCAAAAGGAAAATCAAAGTTAGGAAGGGAATTAGAATAGAAATTAAGGTAAGACCATGACCTTTTACCCAATATTGAAAAAAGGTGAGCAACCATATATATCATGAAGGAAGTTAAAGAAATATTATGATAAGAAATATTAAATGAAAATCAAAGTTAGGAAAGGGAATTAGAATAGAAATTAAGGTAAGACCATGACCTTTTATGTGAACAAGGAGAGCAACCATATATCATGAAGGAAGTTCAAAAATATTATGATAAATATTAAATGAAAATCAAAGTTAGGAAGTTAGTAAGGGGTGAAATTAAGGTAAGACCATGACCTTTTACCCAATATTGAACGAAGGTGAGCAACCATATATATCATGAAGGAAGTTCAAGAAATATTATGATAAGAAATATTAAATGAAAATCAAAGTTAGGAAGTTAGGAAAGGGAATTAAAATAGAAATTAAGTAAGACCATGACCTTTAAACCAATATTGAACGAAGTTGAGCAACCATAGATGTCATGAAGGAAGTTCAAGAAATATTATGATAAGAAATATTAAATGACAATGAAAGTTAGGAAAGGGAATTAGAATAGAAATTAAGGTAATACCATGACCTTTTACCCAATATTGAACGAAGGTGAGCAACCATAGATATCATGAAGGAAGTTCAAGAAATATTATGATAAGAAATATTAAATTTTTTTTGCAAATTCTGAGTAAATTTAATTTAGCTACTTTTAATAAGAGATATGAACAGTCAATTCTTAGTAGAAGAAATGAGCCTTAATGAGTCTACGGGTCTAATAACACCAATAGTGACATGTTGAAAGACCATTGATCCCAGTATTGTGATTACTGTAACTAACATAAGCTGTTACCTATTCTAACAAAGGTTGTACATATTCCATAAGGTTGAATACACTGTAACCACTTGCATGATACTAGAAGCTCTCATTACACTAGTTAACACAGGGAATAGAACACATAGACTAGTGTAGATTATATAACTAGTATTGGCTATTCTCTAAGCTATCAAGAAATAAATTGGCTATTATTTAATATTAAACGAAGGCGAGCAACCATAGATATCATGAAGGAATTTCAAGAAATATTATGATAAGAAATATTAAATCTTTTTTGCAGAGGCTTAAATTATGAGTAAATTTAATTTAACTACTTTTAATATGAGATTTGAACAGTCAATTCTTAGAAGAAGTAATGAGCCTTAATTATGTCTACGGTTCTAATAACACCAATAATAGCATTTTGAAAGACCACTGATTTATCTCATTCGCGAAGCGAAGAAAGCGGGCTTCGCCCCAAATACCGCTATCTTTTGTAAACCCAAAGTGCGTAAGGTGGGTTTTCACCTTAGGAGATAGAGGAGAGGCCCAGTTAGTAGCTAGACTATAGACAATATCACAGGTAGGGCAAGACCGGAGGTGAGGCGAAATCAGGTCGGGATAGATAGAAATATTTCCTTATGAGTTGGTCTATGAAACATATTGTTCCAGTAGGTGACAAAGATAGAATGATGCAGATGTACTAATCCCATTGGTATTCTGACTACTATAGACACCATGATTATAATAACAGGGATATGTGGCCGTATGAAACCTATGGTTGAATAGAGTAAACATACATACCTGTATATGATAGCATGTGTTGTATTCAAGCTAAGGAACCATCATAAGTACCCAGCCGGTTCTTATCCCACACTGTGGTTCCTTGGGCCCACCTGTTTCGTATCTTCTACCAGCCCGAGCATCCGAGGCGAAAAAACTTCTGGCTATTGGGACTGGACTGATCGACTTCTATACTAATGTTCAAATGGAAGGCTCTGAATATAGAAACAAATAAATCGTAGATATAGGATAGAAGGAGTTGCCTTCATTACACTAGTTAACACAGGGAATAGAACACATAGACTAGTGTAGATTACATAACTAGTATTGGCTATTCTCTAAGCTGTCAGCATTATATGACTTATGCTTGGCATTTCTCAAAGGCAGGGATAACTTATAGAGAGGTACTTCAAATATTGACCAATACTTATGCACCAATCCATATTAAGGACCCCATACCCATAGCTCGGAGGTAAAGTCAGCAGGAGGGGAGGTGGGGGAGAGCAGAGGGCAGAACTCTTAGAGCACATGTATAGATAGGGCTTCTATGCAGTGGCTTCAATAGAGCAGGCTTCGCAAGGTCGAAGGTAGTGGTAAGTTCAAAGCAGTAAGTTAGGTGGTCTCAGGCAGTTAGCAAGAGAATTCAATATCAGAGAAAAGAGATGAATAACTGATTTGTAATTTTATTAAAAGCTAGTTTCTTTTGGCTGGAACATATTTACCTAGAAATTCACAGCAGAAGATGCTGAAGACACCATGGAAGAACTCTGCGAACAAAAAAATCAAATTAAAAAAAAAAACAACAAAAAAAATTACAAAAAATAACAAATTTACCAGAACTTACCTCCTCAGCACGACGCAATTCAAAAAATCTCCCGCGGTGCAACAAAAAATCAACTAAATTCATGTAGGACGACAGCAAATCAACTAAATTCGCATGGGACAATAGAAAATCATCTCAATTCGCACGTGACATAACTCAAATATGATCACGCGAGACAGATGTGAACAAGAACCCTGGAACAGTTTGCAGGCGATATACTTATAAAATAATAGTTCGGCCAAACTATTTTAAAAGTTCGTCTGAACTTTTTTTGCCAGTTTTCCAATCTCAGGAAAAAAATCTATTTGCCATCATCGTCAGTATGTCATCAATGTAAACGAAAAACAAAGTTCGGCCGAACTAATTTCAAAAGTTACGTCGAACTCCTGAATAGTTCGACCGAACTATGGAGGAAAAAAAAATTCTTCCCCGAATTCTCACAAAAGTGTTACCCATCTTCACATTTTCACCCATTTGATGATATCCTAAATGAAGATCCAACTTGGAAAAATAAATTGTGCCATGTAATTCATCCAATAATTCATCAATCATAGGAATGGGAAATTTATCTTTAATAGTGATCTTATTGAGCTCCCTATAATCCGGACACATGCGCCATGATCCATCCTTCTTGTGCACCAATACTACTGGAGTAGAGAAAGAACTTTGACTAGGTTGAATTATACCAGCCTCTAACATGTCGGCAATCATACGTTCAATTTCACTCTTTTGGACATAAGGATATTTGTAAGGCATGATGTTTGGAGGAACACATCCTGGAATCAAATGAATAGAATGATCATGATCACGAATTGGTGGGAGTCCTTTAGGAGTTTCAAACACCTTGGAATGATTGTCCAAGACTTTTTGGAGATCTGGCGAAATAGATGGCTTTGATGTTGTAACTTCTAGTGAGCATAATTTTTCAATTATGCCTCGTTGTTCTTTCTTCAGAAGCTTTGTCATGACATTAGAGATTATTATCTTTCTCGGCTTCCCTATGATACCCCATAATTCGATTTCCTTTCCTTCCAAAAAAAATTGAAGAAAATTTCTTGAAAATTAAAAGCTACCATCCCCAAAGATTGTAACCATTGTACTCCTAGTACAACATCAACACCTCCCATTGGAATGGAAAGCATTGGATTATTCAATAGATATTCCCCCATGGTTAGCTTGATATTATGGCATTTTCTAGAGCAATTTATAGTTCCTCCATTTGCAACCATCACTTGACATTCTGGTGCCATGTATAGGAAACAATTCAATTCCTTGGCTACCTTACAATGAATAAAATTATGGGTACTACCCGAATCAATCAACACTATTACCTTTTTCTTCTTGATATGTCCTTCTATCTTGAAAGTGTGAGGAGGGTTAATTAATTCCAACGCATTACATGATATGGTCGGACTCATTTCTTCTTCTTCTAGGGTTGGTTCCTTGTGTATATCCTCTTCTTTTGAAGTTTCTTATTTATTTTCTTCCTCCTCTTCACAATCTATGTAAAATAATTTCTTCTCAACACACTTATGACCTTTAGTGTATTTTCTATCACAACTGTAGCAAAGCCCTTTTGCTCTTTTTTCTTCCAATTGTTGTGGTGTCAACCTTGTAGGTTGTGGAAGTCTAGGAGTAGCAACACTTCGATCTTTATAGATGTGAGTGATAGGCTTCCTTGTCGCCATAATTTTACATTCAATTTTTTCTTGGCAACTTGAATTCCTTCTACAATGAATCAGGTTCCCATATGAGAACTTCATGTTGGATTTTATTCTTTAAAGTCTCTATGAAGACATCAATCCCGTGTTCCTCTAGAATATCAGTTAGCGTTATATTCAATTTTTGGAGGTCCTCAATGTGTTCCCCCACTGAACCCTTTTGTTTAAGATTTATCAATTGGCTAAAGAATGTGTTGCCTTTGTATCCTCATAATGTGCTATCATTTCCTCCAGAAAAATTGACCAAGTGACAATTTTTTTATGGGAGAAAAGCCATTGATACCATACAAATGTATTTTTTTCTAAATGTAAAGTTGCAATGGGTACCTTTTGTGTGTTTTGCACATTATTGAGATCAAAATATTTCTCCATTTGTAGTATCCATGTTACAAGATCCTTGCCATCAAACTTCCTCATATCCATGTTTGGAATATGGTGGTTCTTCCATCCAACATTAGAGTTTATGAAATCGTGATTAACATTTATTTTCTTCTCATCATGAGTTCCCTCTACTATCTTTTTGCCATGAGGAAACATTTCTTGTTTCAACTTTGTCAAACATTCCATGTCTACTTTTAGATCATTCTTCATGTTTTCCATGTTGTCTTTCTTTCTTTCTTCCATGTCATCCATCTTAGCTTCCATGCCATCAATCTTTGCTTCCACACCTGTCTTCAAACCATCCATATTATTCTTCAAACTGTTAGTCTCCTGTATTCTACAACATCACTAGATGACTATGGATTTTCTACAGTATGTTGAAATTAACATTCCTTGACTATCATTTATTTTCAGAAATCTCACTGCCTGCATTATCTTTATTTTACCTATCCACTATCTCTCATTTTACCTCTTTCATTACCCTCATGATCTTAAATTCCATGTTTGATCCTAAATCCCTAATTTTTACGCTTTTCCTACCTAAAAACCCCATTTTCCTCATAAAAATCCCCTCCCCTTCATTCTTTTCCCTTCTCCCATAAAACAATGTAAAAATATTTTTTACATTGTTTTGAAAAAGATGTATTCGGGACCCACTATTTAAAATTAATTCTATTTATTTTTAAACTCGACTCCTTATATACATTAGCCCCCTGCCCCTTTAAACCTTAGCCTCCGTTATCATATAGTCATGGCCTCGCCTTATGATTTGAGCACTTCCGCTTAAATAAACCTCAGGCCCCACTTTCCTTTCAAACCCTCGCTCTCCATTCAAATCCCTACCCCGCTTTATATTTACCCGCCAATCCATTTTAAACCTTGACCCCACATTTAAAATCAACCTGCAGTCCATTCGTCACCCGATCACTGTCAGATCTTCGCTCCCAGATCCGACGGCCATCATGCCCTTTCGCAAATCCAAAAGCCCGAAGGTTAAGAACCTTTGAACCTTGCAAAATGGGCGGTATTCGTGTCCCCTCCATATGCCACATGTCTCTCCCACCATTCATCGCATCCCCACGAAAAATACTACCAACCCACTCCCTCACCATGCGAAAACCACTAAACCGCCTCTCGCCTACAAACAAAACCGTTGACCCTTTCAAATGATCTAAGGCCCTGTGTTATTTCAATAAGCCCCAATCCACCAAGAAAACCCATGCGACATCTTTTAATGACCCGGAAAGACACAGTTAAGCACAAATACCAAAGGTTACCATTATCCAAACTCTGTCCATAGCTATGTTTTTATTAATAAATTATTTTTAGTTGTGCAGGTGATGTACATGGCAGAGAATGCATAAGTTGCATTTCTAAGTTCGAAAAATGTTAAAAACATGTCCTCTGGGTGATGATCCATAATGTCTTGTTTCATCAAAAGGACTAGGAGCACGAGGGTGATCAGAAAGCACCAATAAAGCAGAAAGGGAGGCCTTAATGATTGTCCGTGTCTATACATTCATCCCAGCAGCATCAGATCTTATTCAAAACAAATAAACAATAAGAAAAAAAGGGTTAAACACAACAATCAGGTTCAAAGTAATCAACAAGGAAAGATGAAGATAGAAAGATAAAAAAAATATAAAACAAGTCAAAGGGGCAAAGATGGAGAAAGAAAATGATTGTGACAGTAAAGGCAGTAAAAGAGAAAATGGTTAGAATATACAGATGAAGAAATATTTGAGATTAAAGGACAAATCAAAATTAAAAGACTAATCAGAGCTTAAAGACAAATCAACAAAGAAAGACAGATCTGAATGACAAAGGCCAAATCAGCCTTTACTTCTTCTAAACCTCATTTGGCCACCTACAGCCTAATTTTAATAAAGAAAGATACGTCAGTTAATGTTTTCAGTTACAGATATTTTAAGTAGCTCAGCAGTTATTGTGAAAGTTAATGATAAAGCCAAAAAGTCAAAAATATCCTAAAGTTAGCTCAACAGTTAAGTCAAAAGTTATTATTACAGTGATTCAGTCAGAGATACTTTGCCTTGAGCCTTGTATGGTCTCAAAGGTCAAGATTACATTTACTCTATAATAATTATAGCTTGAAACCCTAGATTAGGATCACCTCCTCAATTGTAGTTAAATACTGCATGTATTTTTCATTATTATTATTGGTTGGTTAGTTGGCTAATTGCTAGACTGGATTTTGATGAGACTCTGAGTTGCAGAGACTATTGCACTGGAGTATTGTAACTGCTTTGGAAATTAGTAATACAAGCACGTTCATAGGATTCTTGAGCTATGTTAATCGTGATGTTATCCCTCTTTTTCATTGTTTCTCCTTTGTTTTCCATATTTTCCATAAATTTCTCTGAAAAAAGAACATAAATTTTAGATTGAGATATGTTGTTTCGACACCTTAACTCTGTCTGTTTCTATTATCTTTATGTTTTCTTCTTCTAGGTTTGATTAGAGAATTCATGGGTGTCCTGCTCTTTAGTCCACCCATAGCTTTTTTCCTTGAGGTTTTCTTAGTAAAGTAAGCAATTATATAATTCAGGGGTGTCCTGCTCTTTAGTATTACTAGACTGTTATATTAAAGGCCTTCTTTGAAGTTTGATTAAGGAATTCAAGGGTGTCCTGTTGTTTAATTTCACTGAACCATTATCTTGAATGTTTTCTTTGTCTGAAAGTAATAGCTAGAGAATTCAGGGGTGTCCTGCTCTCTAGGATTGTTGGATTGTTTGTCTTAAAGGTTTTCTTAGTAGAGTTTTGCCTAAAGAATTCAGGGGTGTCCTGCTCTGTATTTTCTCTTAAACAGTTGTCTTAAAGGATTTTCTTGTTGCTGTATAGTTAAGGGATTCTTAATTTCCCTTTAGTTTTACTCAATTCACAACTTCTTGTCATTTCATATTTCATCTAAACTAAAATATCCACTTGATATAGTTAGCTTACCCTATGAAAAACCTTGAAGAATTGATGTACAATTAAAACCTTTTATGACTCCATAGCCTAATGGATTAACCTTCCCATAGTCTACCTATTCAACTGAAACAATCAATCTATTAATCAATCAATCAAACAAACAAACAAAAAACAATCCCAGAAATTCATAACTAGCCTAAAATAAAATAACATAAGATTAAAGATAAATCATTTTAATCATAAACATAGACAGTGCCCTCTCTATGCCTAGGAAGGCTAGGTCCTTGGACTCCAAAGTGGTCTGATGTGGTTCCCTACAGATTTTTTTTTTCCAATCTTGCAAATCACGGGGTCCCAAACATAGTGGCAACCGTACTGGGGACTGAGTTATTAAAACAACTTAATATCTCCTCAAGAACTCAGAAAACCCTTTTCAAATTTAGGTGACTCAAGTGTTAGCCAATACTGGTGTCTCGTTGTTGATGATGGAAAACAGCTAGCCTCAAGACAGTTAAAATCATCTACTTGGTGACTTCACTAGTTTTAGTAGGCCTGCTGACTCCACTGGTTTTCTATAGACTTTAGTGGGAAAATTATTGAGAAATCCTGATATCATCAAACCTCAAACAAAACCCAATCAAAATACTTTGTGAATAGAGTATTTCTTTCACAGATTGGTTTGTTTTTCAAAATGTTATAAAACTTTCAACCTCTCTGAAGCCTTGGGTCTAAGTTTTGGCTCTACCAGATCCCATCCAAACCCAAACCCTCCTGCAATAGTTGACAATCCAGAGCACATCCTAAGGAAATCTCCTAGATCTAAAAACCCAACTGTTAGCAGACCTATTCACAAAGCAAGTTCCCTACTTGAAAACCTTAAATACTTGCAAGGTATCCTACCTGGCTCACCCCTGGAACAAAGCTTTTCCAGGACTAGATCCCAGAGTTGGGTAACCCAGATAACTTTAGACCCATCCACCTTAAAGCAGAATCCTGTTGTACTAAATTCAACCCCCATTCATACACCTACTGTTCACCTTGCCCCATTTAACCCTCCACCTCCTTTTGTAAACCCTCCACTTGTTAACCCTCCTTTTTTTCCCCAACCACCAGCCTTGGCAGCCTGGTATGCCCCATTAGTCCTACCATTGCCTTTATTGCCTCTACCATAGGATTATCAGTCCAAGATCCCTTTATTTAATGAGAGTAGTTCTATAACTACTCAACAACATGTGGATAGAATGGAGCATTGTTGTGATCAACCAGAGATAGATGATCAAACTATCAAGATGAGAATATTTACCCAAAGCTTAGGGGGAGAAGTAAGAAAATGGTTCAAAGGACTAACACCTAATAGTATACATGACCTCCCTGCTTTTCATCAGTTGTTAAATAAATGGGAATTCAAGAAGAACCCTCTCCAAATCTTATCATAGTATGAAAACATCAAGAGAAATGTTGGAGAGGGTGTCCAAGAGTACTGCACTAGGTTAAATTGTGTGTATAATGCCCTCCCTACCAACATGAAACCTCCACAAGGTCTAGCCTTAATGAAATTTCCAGATGGATTTAACCCATAAATGGATTACCAACTAAGAGAGAGAGACCCTCTTACATTTGAAGATATGTAGAGGGGTGCAGTAAATGTAGAGGCAAATCTGATTGCTAAAAAGGCTAGAATGAGGAATGAAAAGAGAGTCACATCTAAGGAAGAGGCTATAGGCTCCAAATTTGATACTAAAATTTATAACCTAGTTAGAACCATGGAAAGGATGATGGAGAGAATAAACATGAATGAGAGAGCTTACCCTAGAGAAAACCAAGCAGCTCTTCAAAACATAAATAAAAAATAGAACCAAAACTAGAACTTTAGGAGAAATCCCCCTCAAATAAGGCAAATAGGACCTGACTATAAAATCAAGCCTCCTTTCCAAGAGAACTATGCTGATGAGAATGACGGGACAATTGAAGAACCAAAACAAAGTCAAATAAATCTAATGGGAGTAAAAAATGAGGATACTGTTTTTCTCACTGAGGAAGAACAAGGCATGTTTTCCCCAACTCAATTTGAAGAAGAATTCCTGGAATTCGAGGACTATAAACAAGGATTTGAAAATTCGAACATGGAAGTACATATGTAGTATAACCTCAGAAGAAAGAAAACTCAAGAGAATCCCAAGAGAAAGAACCCTGAAATTTCTGCTAGGAAGACCCTTGAATCCAATCCTAAAAAGACAGCAGAATATGCAAACATAGTGGTTAGAAGTTCTGATAAAAATAAAAACAAAAACAGTCTGGAAAGCAGCACTAGTGCATCAACTAGTAGCCCTAATAAAACTGATGTAACTGATATCTCCAAACAAATCAGTAACCTGAAATTGCTGCAAAAATAGTGTCTGAAAAAACTGATTTAAATCTGCCAAAAACATAGACACCCTTCAGTATTGACAATGAAATTGTCAAAATAAAAATCTCCATACCTGTTACCAAATTAGTTGGCCAAGATATATATAGATCCCAAGTTTAGAAAGTTTTAAACATAGGAGAAAATGTTGATTCTATAAATTTAAATGATGAAAAACCAGAGATTTTGTTTGGACCTGAGGTAGAAGGAAAATTTCAAGAGGGAGGTGTACCTCCATTTTATGTCAGTTTGAACATTCATGATAAAATCCTCCAAAATGCCATGTTAGATTCAAGAGCTTCACATAACCTCATGCCACAGATAGTTATGGAAAAATCAGGCCTTGAGATAACTAGACAGTACAAAGAATTGTACTCTTTTGACTCCAGTAGAGTTAAGTGTTTAGGCCTGATCAAATATCTCTGTGTTAATCTAGTACAAATACCATCCAAAAGCCTAGTAATGGATATTGTAGTGGCTGACATTCGCCCTAAATATGGCATGCTCCTTTCACGCTCATGGGGAGCCAAAATTCAAGGAACCCTCTAAATGGATATTACCTATACTACCATACCAATCTTTAGTCAACCAAGAATATTATATAGAGAGACTCATATGAAATACATGGTCAGCTTTCAAGAAAATCCTGATAACTCCCCTCTCTATTCTATCCACACAGACCTTGATTCATTTATCTTCTACAATGATGAAAACATTAATGAACAAGTAATAGTAAACAAGAAAACAATACAAAAAGAGGAGGAATAGTCAGAACAGTTAGACGAAATATACAAAGAGCAAGATAATGGTAAACTTGAAATTGAACCTCTATGGAGCATGAGCTTTGATGGTTCTTATGGAAAAACTAGATCTGGGGCAGGTGTTTGGGTACATAACATTGAGAACAACCATGCAGAGGGTCATTCATACAAACTAAACTTTCAATGTACAAATAACATATCAAAGTATGAGGCACTCCTAGGGCTACACTTACTCAAGAAATTAGGAGCCAAAAAGATCTATGTCCATGGAGATTCTAAGCTAGTCATCAGGCAAATTAAGGGAGAATATTCAGCTAAACATCCTAGATTAATAGCATATAAGAACGATGCCCTTGACCTCCTAAAAACATTCAAAGAATATGATCTTACCTTCGTCCCAAGAAATCAAAATATCCTTGCCAATGGACTAGGATTTGCAACCAGTACTTGTAAAAAACCTCATCATAACAAACAATACATAGTATAAGTCAAATATAGACTAGCAGCCCCTGATAATATAAAATATTGGTAAGTTTTTGAAGGTGACAAACAAATTGAAGATTTCCTGTAGTCCAAGAATGAGTTTGAACTTCCAAACTCAGACTTAGATCATGAAGAGGACTGCTTTGTTGAGGAAAAAATAGGCAAGGAGGAGGCCACCCATGATGCTGATATAAATATGTTAGAAGAAGAACACCCACATAGGATAGAGCTATGTGCAGATCCAGAAAAAGAAGACTTTGAAGTGCTATAGTTCAGAGATAATACATTGCCAAAAGGACTGGTCCCTCTAGAAGAACCTTTTGATTTTAATGATGTTGCTAAGAAGCCAAAGATGGAATCCACTGAGACAAATGTAGAAGAGTGCAATATAGGTAGTGAGCTAAAACCCATAATGATAAAATTGTTAAAGACACTACCAACACATGTAAAACAGAAATATATTGAGTTTTTCAAATAATTTAGTGATGTGTTTACTTGGAGTTATGAAGACTTGAAATCCTATGATACAGATATCATTCAACACAAGATTCCTCTCAAAGAAAACCAAAAACCATTTAAACAGAAATTACGTAAAATAAATCCCGTCCAACTACCACTGGTTGAGAAAGAAATAAAGAAAATGTATGATGCTGACATAATAGTCCCACTAAGGTACTCAGAATGGGTCTCAAACCTTGTATCAGTGAGGAAGAAGATGGGGGAAATCAGGCTTTGCATAGACTTTAGAAATGTAAACAAAGAATCCATGAAAGACAACTACCCTTTACCAAAAATGTATCACATACTACAAAGGGTAGTAGGCTCCAAAATGATATCTCTACTTGATGGCTTTTCAGGGTACAATTAGGTGTTGGTACATTTGGATGATCAACACAAGATAACTTTCACAACACCTTGGGGCACCTTCATGTATGTTAAAATTCCTTTTGGGTTAATGAATGTTGGAGCTACTTTCCAAAGAGCAATGGATATTTCTTTCTTAGAAGAAATAGGTTACTTCATTGTGATATACATGGATGACATCACAGTCTATTCAAAAAATGATGAAGAACACCTAGCTCACTTAAGAAAGGTCTTTGAAAAGTGCAGAAAGTATGGTCTGTCATTAAATCCCAAGAAAACTTTGTTTGGCCTTTAAGAAGGGAAGCTTTTAGACCACATCATATTTGAAGAAGGGATCAAGATTGACCCAAAAAGGATTGAAGGAATATTTCAAATCAGTCATCCAAGGAATATCAAAGTGCTGCAATCTTTCATTGGAAAGATAAATTTCTTAAGAAGGTTCATACCAAACCTTGCAGAACTCCTAAGATACATTACTAACATGCTCAAAAAATAAACATGAGTCAAATGGACCATAGAAGCAAATCAATCTTTTGACTTGGTGAAGCAAGCCCTTACACAAACACCAGTTCTGATCAGCCTCGACTTCACCAAAGATTTCTTCATTTTTTCCTTTGCATCAGAGCACACATTAGTTGTTGTCTTACTACAGAAAAACATGATGGGACAAGAGCAGCCCATAGCATTTTTTAGCAAGGAAGTAAGAGATGCACCTTTGAAATATAACATAATGGAAAAAAGGGTTTTTGCCTAAATAAAAGCACTAAAGGATTTCAGAGATTATATTTCGCATTCTCATATCATTGCATGTGTGCCTCACACAGTGGTAAAAGATATACTAACACAAGATCCTAATGGAAAAATAAGTAAGTGGATTGTTGTCATCTTAGAATATGACTTGTAAATCAAGCCCACCAAGTTAATCAAAGGACAAGGATTGGCTAAATTAATGGCTGAAACAAATTTTCAAGCAGTGGACATAAATATGATGGACTCATTAGATGAACAAGAGGAGCTGGCGACTCCCCCTATTGAGGAAGAATTCTTGAACTCTCCTTGGTATGCTGATATATTATATGTGATCTTTAATCTATATGTTCCTCCTGGTTTGTCCAAAACAAAGGCCAAATTCTTGAAAATTAAGGCTGTAAATTTCTGCATTTTGGATAAAGTTTTATATTGGAAAAATTATGGTGTTGTATTGCTTAAATTTTTGCCTAAAGAAGATGCAGATAGGATTATGCATGAATTTCATGAAGGAGCATGTGGAGGCCACCTCTATTGGAAAACCACTATCAATAAAATATTTAGAGCTGGTTACTATTGGCCCACCATCTTTCAAGACATCCAAAAATGGTAATTGCTTGTCATAAATGCGAAATCTTTGAGGGTAAAAGAAAATTGATGCCTTTGCCATTACAACCTATCTCTGTTGAAGCTCCTTTTCAACAATGGGGTCTTGATTTCATTGGAGAAATCCACCCTTCCTCCTATGCCCAAGATAAATGGATCCTTATTGCAACTGACTATTTTACAAAGTGGATAGAAGCCATCCCTTCTAGGACTTCCACAAACTCAGTAACTATCAAATTCCTTGAAATATTTTTTTTGTTTAGGTTTGGCTGTGCTAGGAGAATCATTAGTGATAATGTTGTTGCTTTTAGATCCAAGAAAATGGTGAATTTTTTCCATAGATATCACATTACTTTGGGGCACTTTATAGCTTATCACCCTCAAGGTAATGGGTTGGTTGAATCCTCAAACAAGAGTGTTATTATGAATCTTTTTTCAGAAGAAGACCACTTTAGCTATGCATAAAAAATATACCTAACATCAATTATGGCTGCCAATATCTTCAAATTTGCAGTTTGTTGATCCAAATAAAGCTGCACAAATCCAGATCTATGCATAAAAAGACATTAAGCAGTAAAAATGAAATTTTTCTCCATACATCCAATAGATAAGACAAGAACAATATTTTTGAAAGAATTTTTATATTAAAGGGCACCTGAGAGGAAAAAAAGAAAGGTGTTTCCAATTCTCCTCAATGGGATGTGTTCTTGAAAGTCCTCAGCATTTCAGATCTAAAATTTCTCTCTCTTGTTGGTGTAGAAAACCTAGACAAACAAAGAACTCTAAGGAAGCTCACAAAACAGATAATGGAGAATGTGACAATGATAATGGCTCAAAGTCGGACCAGGAGTATAGATATAGAGTGATCTAATATGCAATGAAATGTGACAAATGAATAGGAAAACCCTTCTATTTATAACAAAATATTAGGGTAGTCTAGCATTTGGTGCATGAATAAAATATTATTAACCAAATTCTAGAACCATCTTTAAGGAATATTTTATTATATTCGTTGGAGGGAAAAGGTATTTGACTTGGGTCAAATCCATTTATTTGTAAATAATAAATAAATAAATGATTTATTTATTATTTTAAGTGGTTGAATGATAATTAAATAAATAATGGTTTATTTAATTATTTATAAATGATTTAGTCGTATTGAACAAGGAATATTATTTAAATAAGATTTAAATAATTATTCCTAGAAAATAATAAGATAAATAAGGATTTATCTATGTAATTTCCTTGTTTTGGGTTAAATATAACCAGGAATAATTAATTATTCCAAGAGGAAAATCAAACAAATATAGATTTGTTTAATATTTCCTTTTGGGGTTTTCTATTTAGACCATAAACAACCTAATAAATGTGTTTTATTAAGTTATTTTACATAGTGAAAGCAATTTTACTTAGGGTAAAATTGGTCTTACATGGTGTAATTGGGTCCATCTAATGATAATAGGTTGGATGACCAAAAAATAGTGTAACAGATTGCCCCCCCAGCGTACGAGTGTTAGGAGAAAATCGTATGACTGAAGTACGTTGTAAGAACTCAATCACCAAACATCAAAAGAGAAGTTAGAGAGAGAAACGTAAGGTAGTCTAAAGTGCTAAAGAACTAGACCATGAGGAGATGAGACTTACAGGTGCAACAAGTCTCGTTTTATGAGAGGGTACCTGTGCGAAAGGTAGCGGGGGAGGCATACCTATGCCCGCCAAGACAAAGTACAAAATAATAGTGCGTCCAGTAAACAAGGAACCAAACTATAAAGTACATGCTGGCATAAACATGAGCCAGATAAAATATATAATGAATAATTCCACATACATGCTATGCCTGGGATAACAGCCAAGACTTATACAATAATATCTGAGTACATAAGATACAAATACAACCCAAATGCCCCCTATAAATGGGGAAGGGATTGAAAAATATGACTGATACATGCAAATCAAAGGGGTGATGTAAGCGGCTAAGGATAGCATCATCAAATATATGGAGCTGCATCAAAGGCTGCAATGAAGAGGTCATCCAGGCATGTGGGGGGCTACCTGTAGGGCCACCCCCTCCTGAGGGTTGAGACATCTTACACACACCCGAGAATCACCAATAGCTGCTGCTGCATCACTAGACTATCAAGTATACAGATCTCGATCATGCTGAAAGGAGTTGGAGTGGAGAAACAATCAAGTCAAAGGGTAATGAGAAATCCCTTTGCCTAATCCAAGGCACCAAACAAATGGAGAAGTTAGAACCAAGGTACACCGCCCTCTAGACCTATCGTCTAGAGTGAATGAGCTAATTTCGATAGAAGGAGGTCCGCCGTAGGTGAGGCAATAAGGGATCCTTGAATACGACACAAGAGAAAATAGTAGAGCGACTGACAGACTCACACTAATGATGATGATGGAATGGGGGATACTGAGTAACGAATGGACGACTTCCCTTGTTAGAGCATAAAGGGTATGGATGACTTGGCAGTGACAGACACAATATCAGGAGGGATAAGGGGTAGTGGGACTGAATGCCATCATGTGTGACACAAGAGAGGGACCAAGCAATGAAGGATGGAGGACTATAGTGGAGTACAAAGGGACTCGGGATAGAGTCCATGAATACAATGATGACTCAACTCAGATGCTCTAAACAAGGGTGACTCGATGGCACGGCCACACAGTAGAGGTCCAATGGGGGACCATAAAAACATGAGTACAAGAGGGTAGCTCATGAAAAAAATCAACACGAACAAGGACAAGTATGGAGGCAAAGTGGTGCCCCAAATACAAGTGTTGTAAGTGAGGAAATCTGATTTGAAGGAGAGGTGAATGGACCCTCCGTGAATAAAATGTGTCCTGGTGAGGTATCAAATCATGAAAAACTAATAGATACCCATTTGAGTGCTCGGTGAGAGCTTTTCAATGGTGCAGACGGTGCGTCAAACGGGGGTACAGTTTGGTCGTAGCGGGCGAAAGAAAAATCAGAGATTTCTCTTCTAATAAGGCATTTTCCCTCCAAATGCATTCATTTTCTTGTGTAGCTATGGTGAATGTGGAGAGGAGAGAAGGCCCTAAATCTTGTGGCCATCGTAGTGTACAAACCAACCACTGGAATCGAGATCCATCAGTTGCATGTAAGAGGCCTAATCCTACTCTTTCTTTTTGATGGATTGAAAGTTCAAATTAGGGTCCCAAATGTCAAGAACATACCCTCCCTCATCTTCACGGTTGGGTCGCACTATTTGGGGCAAAAAATGTGACCTGGGAAGCAGGTTTGGGCCTGAAAAGTGCGACCTGTCCCAGGATTTGGCCAAAAAGTGCGACCTGTCAGATGGAGGTGATTTTAGTGCTGTTGTGGACTGAGATTTAGGTTTTGTGTAATTGAATGTAGTTTTTCCTATCTGTAGGCTGAAAAAGATGATTTTTTTGTGCAGATATGGCAGATATACAGATCAAGTGGAGAGAGAGAGACCTAGGTACATTACGGTCAGAAATCCAAGCGGATCAGGGTGTCTGTCATGCACTGACCAAGTTTGGGGTTCTGAAATTTGTGGAGAACCCGCTAATGAGAGTTAAGGAGCCCTTGTTGGATCAGATTGTTAGTTATTGGGATCTAGATCATGAGGCATTTATAGTGCAGGGGCACAGGATCAAGTTGGCAGTCCAAGATTTGTAATTCTTGACTGGTCTCCCACCATTAGGGATAGTGGGAAATACACAGCCAGTGTTACCGCGGGGGCGTAACATTATGGAGTTTGTAGAGCAACATTGTCAACTAGGACTCCAAGTCAAAGGGACTTGGATATCGATTGGGGATCTAGAGAGGTTAGAGACCCGTGCAGTGGCGACAGCAGTGTTGTGGGTCCTAGGCAGCCAAGCGCTCCATCACATCACTGGAGGGAAGATGATGATTGTGGAATCAGTGTTGAGCGAGACCTACTATGGGTGGGCCCAAATGATGTTGATGTCATTGAAATGACAACTGTCGCTTTGCAAGTGGCAAGTGAACCATGATTGCTCGTATGGGATTGTATTGTGCTCCTTCTTTTTCGAGAATATCCTGAACTTGCGACCTCGTATACAACTACCAGATGGGGGTCTGAGGGAACCCAAGATGCGTCGTTGGGGGCGCTTACTGTGTTGAGGAGGAGGAGGGGCGGTCGGGCGGGTGTTCCGACCAGAGTTCTTTTCCCATTGGGATCAGATGCCGTTATACATAGACAACTATCCCTATAGTGGGATGAGTTATTGTGGAGATCCGGCCTTGCCACTTCCACCTGGTCGAGTATGGGGGCCTGATGGTAAGTGACAAGTAACTAATATTTTATGTGCATGTTAAATTTTGTGAATAGTATATATGGTACTGATCCTTATACTTTTGGCATGCAGATATAGCTCCAGTAAAACCGGACAGATATATGGGATGACCCGTAGTAGCAGGAACTATAGGTGCTAGTGGATTGAGAACGACGCAGAATGAGGATATGACCGCTCTCCTAGAGGACATGTGTCGTAGATGTGAGGGGTTGCTAACTGGTGTTTTGGAGCAGGGTTGGCAAGACTTAGATGACTAGTACATAGAGCTATGTGTTGGGCTACCCTCAGAATGGCGAGGTGTCATGCGGCACATGGCGATGGCCGGTCAGACTGGGCGTGATCTACGAGCTGTGGGAGTAGAGCCATTGGCTTGGGATCCTCCAGAGAGTCAGTAGATGTAGGGCAGGTGGTGCCCCCTAGTGGGTATGTAGGGGCAAGTGGTGCCCCCCAATTTTGAGTTTTGTTTTTTGTAACATGCTATGGGCATGTCAGATGTATCAAAGTAGATGGATGCTAAAAACATGTTATATGATATATATTATGAAGATGTATTTTTTAATGATTTTGAATGTTATTGTCTTGTGTGTGATAAATGCCAATCTAGAACATGGTTTGCAATGCTATCTACGTAGTGATTTTGTCCTCTAGGTACATGACTGAAAGTAATGAATTGAAATTCCCGTATAAAAATTTTCACTCATAAATATCATCTAAATAGGATAGGATTATGCACACGATAGACACCATTGAGTTGTAAGACAAGAAGCAGGGAATCTAAACAAACGTGTAGATGGAGGATGCGATGAGAGAGGGCATCGGCTAAGAGGCCATGTACTGCATCATATTCGTCCTAATTATTGGTGGCATTACCAATGCAGACCCCATTAGAGAGAATGAGGGTATGCAAGGGGGTAAAGATGGCCCAAGCTGTCGAGGCTAGATTCCGGTTATAGAGACTTGTCCCATCGGCATAGCCAATATAATGTGTGGATGGGAGGTCCTGCAAAATAGTGTCACAAGACAAGAAAAGGGAGGAGGAAGAGTAATGATGGCAGTGTGAATGTAGAGTAGACATCAAAAGACAACTATGGGAGGGAGTAGTCTGGGTAGGATGGCTATGATTCATAGACCGACTAGAGGGTGATGGATGAGGGCTATGGGAGGATTGGCTGGAGCTCGTGTTACGAAGAACATCATAGATATGAATGCTATCATCCTGGTTATGGGTAGGAAATAAAAGGTCAAGGAAACCACGTGATGCTCCAAAGCTACCTAAATCATCAGCATGGGAAGAAAGGCTCACATACGGATCGTCATGGGGGATGACAGAAGAACAAGTAAAAAGATGGTCAAAGGATGTGGAGCCCAAGAATGTTGTTGAAGGGGGATCAAGAAAAACAAACGGAGTGGATTTAGAGAGAATGTACTCCGAGGGTCGCATGGATGATGATAGGTAGAGGATAGGGGTGGTGGGTTCCATCATTTCAACATCAGGGGGGAATGTCAATGGTAGTAGGGGGATCCTCAAGTTGACCTGAGGCATACTGCGCAAGGATGGGGGAGGCGGATTGATTTTTCTCGACTTCATACTCGTGAATGACCTCTAAGGAGGCTCCGTAATGCGTCAGGTGAGGACAATGGTGGGAATAATGGCCATGGACACCACACAGAGTGCAGGGTTTGTTGGTGCGAAGATTTTTTGGGTTCTTGGCTTTGGATGAGGAAGAAACAGAGGATTCAGGGATCGTAGACTTAGGGAACACGACTTTAACCATGGCTTTGATATGGGGCAACTCAGGGCAAGTATGGGTGGCATGACTGATGACATCACACAAGGCACAAGGCTTGGCAGGTGGAGGAGGGGTAGGAACAGTCGGGGTGGCTTTGTCTTTGGATGCCCCATTGCGAGCTTTTCCTTTCTTTCTGGTAGCTATCAAAATAGGAGAAAGGTCTTGTTGCGGTGCTGGTGGCACTGTAGGGACAGAAGAAGCTAAGGGAATCGGTTGAACCGGTGTCAAAGAAAGGTATGGTTTGAGTTGACTTGGTGGGGTTTCGGCTGGAGGATTAAGATACTGGACAGGTATTCCTAGGGTCAAATTAGGGAGGGAAAAGCTTGCCATGATGGGGATCAAATAAACTCCGGGAGGGGGAGAAAGGAAAGGTATCTGACTGGCTGGGTAATGGTCAGGAGGGATGGCTCCCATATGGTTGAGACCTAGGGAAATAGACCCAGGGGGGTAGAGAGGCTCATGGGTATTAGTTGGATGGGAAGTTCCAGACGAAAGAGGTTCGGCCAGCTGAGGCGAAGGGTTAGGAGCAGGTTTCAGTGGGCAAGGTTGAGGTTGCTGACTAGCCGAAGTGGGCCGCTTAAGGTCATCCTGAGACGATTGCATCATGCAAACATTCGCTAAGCTAGGATTAGAGACAGGAGGAGGAGGAAGACCAAGGAAGGTTCCAAGAAAGGAGGAGTCTTTGTAGACATTGGGGGAAAAACTGGGCAAAGAATCGACGGTTTGCTTATTGGCTACAGAAGAGACGGTTGACTCAGGGGAGGTCTGAGATTTTGGCTCATGATATGTCAACTGGTCGATGGTGACTATCTTTCCATTATGAGGGAAAAACATCTTGCGGTGTACCACGGATGGGATAGCAGACATGGCATAGGTGTAGCTACGCCCCAAAAGAATGTTATAGTCAAGAGGGGCATCGATGACTTCAATGTCAACGCAAATAGTCTTGAATGCAAGGGTGATAGGACAATTATGGAAAAGTCCAATGGGCTGGGAGGCGTGGCCATCCCACGCATGAAGGGTGATTATGGAAGGGGCCAGCTCAGGAGATCTGAGTTGTTTCCAAACTGAAGCAGACATCACACATATAGATTCCCCCTCATCAATAATACATCGAGACACATTAGCGTTCTGGATTTTAACTGGGATTTGGAAAGCGACAGAAGCAGGAAGGGGAGGATGATCTGACTGACAGGCATTGAAAACAATCAATTGGTCATCAACAGGATATACAGCACCCATGGCAGATAGTAGAGCCTTCCTTTGAGAAGGACACGACTGGAGGAGTTCTAGTGTTGAAATGGTGGCAGGAGACTGCGCGAAATCATCTTCTACGCTATACAAATGAATAGCTTGACCAGAAGCAGCATTTCAGTGTAATGGACCCTTAAGAACCTTGATAGGGACCTCAAATTTGGGTTGAGGGATCTGTAAAGGACCATTGGGTGTTGAAAGAGGCTCTATAGGACCTGAAGAAGGTGACTCGGGGACAGACGGAGTAGGAGGCATGGGGTGCTGACAAGACCGAGTTTGAAGGTTAAGGTTGACGGTGAGAGGTTGGTCAGAAATCATCATGAGGATCTGGTAATCAGAGGAACCAGAAGGGGAAGGTTGAGTGGTTACCGGGGCATGAGGTGGTTGAGTAGCCATGAATCCTTGCTGAGGGAAAGGATCAATAAACATGGCTAGTTGAGAAGTAGCTGCATTGGGGGGAACAGTAGGGGAGGTATGTTGTCCCCGCAATGTAGCCTGAGACTCCCACATCTGCCGCATCTGTGGTGATAGGGGACAATCGTGAGTGTAATGATCGTAAACACTGCACATGAACAAGGCTTATTGGTGTGAAGAGGCCTGTCCGGCTTGGGCTGAGAGCCCTGTGGCTGGTTAGCAGTGTTAGAATTAATACTGGAGGATTAGATCCACGATTACCAGGGTCAGACTGATTTTCATTGCCTTTCCTCTTTCTTTGAGAAGAAGGAGGATTAGTCGTGCCCTACTGTGCAAATACTTGCCCTGGAGGGGGTAGTAGTTATTTTTGCAGGGGTTGAGAAGGCAAGGGAGTTGGAGGTCCGAATGCTAGAGGAGCTGGGACACCAGGCTATGGGTAAGGATAAGGGTTAGGATGGGAAACATTGAGGTAAGAAGGAGGGTGGGAAAAAGGAGGAGACATGCCATATCCTGGATACATGCTACCTGGAGGTGTTGGCCCCTCCGGAGGTAAACCATATCCTATAGGAGGTTGAACGTAGGTATGTGAAAGAGCTCCAAAGATACTGTCGGCAGAGTGAGATGCCCTCGAGGCATTAGTGTCACCGGGTTTAGGAAGGTCAGGAAGGACGGTATAAACATAACCAGATTGAGCATAGATGAGGTCATATTTCAAGGCTATTTGGAGGGCGGCTTCTTCGGTTTGAGGGAACTGGGATGCGACATCTTTGCCGATGGCAGGTAAGAGAGAGTAAAGGAACCAGTCCATGTAGACCCGATCTTCAAAGGTGGGAGCTCGACATAAGCTCCTTCTTCTCCACCATTTGTGGACATGAGCGGAAAGGCGGGTCGAAGAGCATTGACAAAAAGAAGTCAAGAGTTCTGTACCAGTGTCGTATCGGAGAGGGAGCTGGAAATAAGATAAGAAGGCTTGGGAAATGGTCGCAAAGGTGGTATGGGAAGAGGCAGTCTAATCAACATACCATTTAGAAGCTTCACTGGTAAGCGTGCATTGGAACAATCTAAGACGGATGGAATCATTAGTAATGGAATTGGAGGAACACCACATGTGGAAAGATCGGATATGGTTGGAGGGATCTTCACTAGCAAGGCCTTCGAACTTGGGAATGTCGGAGGGGAGCTTGGTTGGCATAGCAGGCCAATTAATATCGTGGCGGATAGGATCGTTGATCAACTGATTGAAATCAGGAAGACTGAGACCAGCCATATAAGGGAGAAAAGGGATAGTCGAGGTAGCTCCCATGGCGGTTCCACTAGTAACAGACCCAGCAGTAGAACCGGGGTTGGTGCTAGTGTTAGGCCCGAACTAGACATGGTGAAGGTAACAGGGGGAGAACCAAAAGTATGGGGAGAACCTGAAGAATCAGAAGAAGAGTCGGAGTGTAGACTTGGGGGAGGACTAACTTGACGACGGCGGGAGGGAGTAAGTCGACCAACCAGAAACTGAGGGTGAAGGCCAAGAAGGCACCGGAATAAGTGCCTTGGAGGCGTAATGATGATGGCACAAAGGGAAGAAGAAGGACCAACAAAGGCAGGGAGGTGCAGAATCAAATGACGACGATGTCGAAACAAGGGCAGAGAGGTGTAGTGTCAATTGATTTTAAAGTCTTTTCCTGGAGGTGTTAAATAGGCTCTTCTACACTTAGGGTCAGTGTGTGGCATGTGCTAATTTTAATTTGTAAAACTAGACGTTTTGAGAGTAAAAGAAAAAGTGTGCAGCGTAACTGAAAATAAATCTGCAGAGAATAGTAAATAAGGCTGAAATAATAGAAAATTAACAGCTAACAATGCATCGATCTAACCCAAGAAGGTGAGTCTCTCAAAACTAGTCTAAAAGAGGGAAAAAAATCTAGTCAAAACACACGAAGAAGGGGCCAATAGATCTAAGGTCAGGAGGGATAGGGATCTAAAGGAGAGATCTGCTGAAAAGAGGTGCAGAAAACAACAAAGAGGCAGAGGCAAGGTTGCTGCAATAAAGGAGGAAATCAGCTAAAGGTAGAAGGGACAAGGAGGCGACCCCAGAGGCAAACCCAAAAAAAACTATATGAGATGATTTGAAAGGGAGAAAAGCTTATCTAAAAGGGATCTGAAAATGAGGTATCAGATTTGAAAAGAAGAAGGTTAAAACTCTGAAAATCAGACGTCTAAAACAACTAAAATTCTTACACAAAAAGTGGACGGTACTAAAGCCCTAAGGGGCGAGATTCCCACTTAGTTGAGTAAAAAAAATTAGAAATAGGTCTAAACAGGTGGAGACAGAGGCTAGAAAACCCCAACAGAAGCTTCAAACAAACCTAGAAAAATTGCTCGAAAAGTGCAGAAAAAAGTGCAGGTCGCAGGTTTTGACCTGTTTTCAGTCCAAGTCGCAGTTTTGGGGTAGAAAAGTGCACCCTCTAGGCCCGGTAGATTTCAGAAAAATTTGTTGTCTCAGCTACAGCTGATGTCTGTCACCTATGAGATAGGGCCAGAAACACACAGAAGTTAATAATTTTAATGTTTGAGGGTTTTAGAGGTGAAAAACACCATAAAAAGAGGAAAAACAAAACTGAAGAGAAACCCTAGGGTCTAAAATAGCTGGATATGTAGGGATATATAAAACGACAGCGGTCGTAAAAGAAAACCCATGTGGAGTCGCCAATTGTTGGTATGAATCTTTTGTCGGAAAAGGACCACTTTAGCTATGCATAACAAATAGCCCTAACATCAATTATGGCTGCCAATATCTTCAAATCTACAGTTAGTTGATCCAAATAAAGCTACACAAATCCAGATCTATGCATGAAAATACATTAAGCAGTAACAATGAAATGTTGCTCCATACATCCAATAGATAAGACAAGAACAATATTTTTGAAAGAATTTTTATATTAAAGGGCACCTGAGAGGAAAACAAGAAAGGTGTTTCCAATTCTCCTCAATGGGATGTGTTCTTGAAAGTCCTCAGCATTTCGAATCTAAAATTTCTCTCTCTTGTTGGTGTAGAAAACCCAGACAAACATAGAACTCTAAGGGAGCTCACAAAACAGATAATGGAGAATGTGACAATGATAATGGCTCAAAGTCAGACCAGGAGTATAGATCTAGAGTGATCTAATATGAAATTAAAGGTGACAAATGAATAGGAAAACCCTTCTATTTATAACAAAATATTAGGGCAGTCTATGATTTGGTGCATGAATAAAATATTATTAACCAAATTCTAGAACCACATTTTAGGAATATTTTATTATATTCGTTGGAGGGAAAAGGTATTTGACTTGGGTCAAATCCCTTTATTTGTAAATAATAAATAAATAAATGATTTATTTATTATTTTAAGGAAGTGGTTGAATGATAATTAAATAAATAATGGTTTATTTAATTATTTATAAATGATTTAGTCATATTTAACAAGGAATATTATTTAAATAAGATTTAAATAATTACTCCTAGAAAATAATAAGATAAATAAGGATTTATCTAATTAATTTCCTTGTTTTGGGTTAAATATAACCAGGAATAATAATTAAATTATTTTTTAATTAATTATTCCATGAGGAAAATCAAACAAATATAGATTTGTTTAATATTTCCTTTTGGGGTTTTCTGTTTAGACCATAAACAACCTAATAAATGTGTTTTATTACGTTATTTTACATAGTGAAAGCAATTTTACTTAGGGTAAAATTGGTCTTACATGGTGTACTTGGGTCTATCTAATGATAATAGGTTATATGACCAAAAAATGGTGTAACAAAGAGTTTGGTGAACATCATTAAAAAACTACTGGAAGAGAATAATAAATCATGGCATAGCAAGTTGATACATGCACTATGGGCAGACAGATTAACAAATAAGAAGTTAATTGATATGTCCCCATATTAGCTGGTATATGGAACAAATGCAGTCTTCCCAACAAGCTTGGGAGTACCAGTAATGAATCTCATTCAAGAAGTGCAATCTGAAGAGAATGATATGCAAAGGAGAATAAACCAAACTGTCCATCTGCAGCAAACTAGAGGAGTATACAACAGGACACAGCTAGTACAAGAAAATATCAAGAAAATTTTTGAAAAAAGGACCAAGGAAAAGGATTTTAGCATTGGAGACAAAGTTCTGAAGTGGGATTCAAGAAGAGAGGACAAAGGCAAGCATGGAAAATTTGACAATCAATGGAAAGGTCCATACATCATCCATTCTCTAAGAGGTAATAATGTGTTTTTCCTACAAGAAATGGATGGAACAAAATTATTTGGAGGCCCTGTCAATGGCAAGATGCCCAAGCATTATTTCAGTTGAGAATCTCAGTTTAAATTTTTTTTCATTGTACATAACATTGCTTAAATAAAAACTCATAAAAAATTGATACAAGAAAGAGAAAAATAAAATTAGAAAAGAGGGCGTATAAAAAGAAAAGGTAAAGCCTCATACCAAAAAATAAATATTTCTGAAAGTGTGGAAGTCCAAATGCCACTACTTTTGAAAAATTATTGTTCAAACATACAGCCTAATCATGATTGAACAAATTTTGAATTTTTACTGATAAGTTAGAAAATGAAGATTTACCAAACTGTTTAAACTTGGCTTATCAGTAGGTAGATAGAAAATGACATTGGTTCCAAAGTCTAAATATGAACCAGTAAGAAAAGTAAGGGACAAGTGATAAATGAAATATTCAAGATCAAAGCCCTCAGTTTAGTTTAATTTTTGCAAAATAATATTATGTGTAGCTTGTCCCAAAATGCCACAAAACCATGATGATCAAACAACTTAATATTGATCCATTCATGTTTTAAATTTCATGTTGATAGTTAGAGAATAAAAATTTGTCAAATTGTTTAATCTTGACAGATAAGTAGTTAGGTAGAGAATAAAGGAGCTCATCAGTCTAATCTGAGCCTTTGGAAGTTATAAGGTTAGATTTAGATAGTTTTATTTTCAAAAGAAACATGATGTCAGGGTGTGCAAGTCTAAATGCACTGAGAAAATGAAGAAAAAATGTTAGAATAGAATGATGGGTAGGCATAATTGATTTGTAGGAGGCATGTTTTATAATTGTTTAAAAGGTCATAGTCACAAAAACTGCAGCAGATCAGCAATTATAGAATGAAAATCAGACAAAACAAACAAGGCACTTGTTAGGATGAATTATAATCGCAAGTGTATGAAAAAAACTCACTTTAGCCGTGCATAACAAACAACTCTAACATCAAAGGTGGCTGCCAATTTCTTTAGATCTGCAGTTAGTTGACCAATATAAATGCTACAAAATACAGATCTATGCAGTAAAATACATTAAGCAGTAAATAAAACTAAGAGTTGTTCCATGCATCCAATAGACAAGACAAGAATATTTTAAATTTTTTTTGTATTTATAACACCTGGGAAGGGAACATAGAAATATGTTACCAGTCCCCCTCAATGGGATGGGTTCTTGCATGTTCTCAACACTTTAGATCTAAGATATCTCTCTCTTGATGGTGTAGAAAACCCAGACAAACATGGAACTCAAAGGGAGCTCACAAGAAAAATGGTAGAAAATATGACAATGATGGAGGATCAGAGTCAGACCCAAAGTATAGATCCAAAGTGATCTTTAGGCAACAAAATGTAGTGAATGAATGGAAAACCCCTTCTATTTATAACAAAATATTAAGTTAGTCTAGATATTGGTGCATAATTAAAATATTATTAACCAAATCTAGATCTAACTTTTATGGAATATTTTATTATATTTGTTGGAGGGAAAAAGAATTTGAATTTGGCCAAATCCCTTTATTTGTAAATAATAAATAAATAAATGATTTATTTATTATTTTAAGGATATGGTTGAGTAATAATTAAATAAATAATGATTTATTCAATTATTTATAAATGATTTAGTCAAATTTAACAAGGAATATTATTTAAATAAGGTTTAAATAATTATTCTTAGAAAATATTCAGATAAATAATGATTTATATCATTAATTTTCTTGTTTTGGGTTAAATATGATCAGGAATATTAATTAAACTACTATTTAACTAATTATTCCTTGAGGAAAACCAAACAAATATGGATTTATTCGATATTTCCTCATGGGGTTTCCTGTTTAGACCATAAAAAACTTATTAAATTAAGGATTACTAAGTTATTTTTCATAGTGAAATAAATTTTACTTAGGGTAAAATTGGTCTTACATGGTGTACTTTGGTCCATCTAATAGTAACAGGTTAGATGACCAAAAATTGGTGTAACAGCACTGATCTATGAAAACCAGAGATTTGAAATTTGAGGTTCTTGACACCTCCTAAAGGAGGTGCCCTCCCCAGCTGGAGCCACTGTTAGTCTCCTATATTCTACAACATCACTAGATGACTATGGATTTTCTACAGTCTGCTGAAAATAACATTCCCTCACTATCATTTATTTTCAGAAATCCCACTCCCTTCATTATCTTTATTTTACCTATCCACTATCTCTCATTTTTCCTCTTTCAGTACCCTCATGCTCTGAAATTCCATGTTTGATCATAAATCCCCCATTTTTACCCTTTTCCTACCTAAAAACCCCATTTTCCTCATAAAAATCCCCTCCCCTTCATTCTTTTCCCTTCTCTTGTAAAAATTATTTTTACATTGTTCTGAAAAAGACGTATTCAGGACCGACTATTTAAAATAAAATCTGTTTATTTTTAAGCCCGACTCTTTATATACATTAGCCTCCCGCCCCTTTAAACCTTAGCCTCCGCTATCATATAACCATTGCCTCCCCTTATGATTTTAGCGCCTCCTCTTAAATAAACATTGAGCCCCACTTTCCTTTCAAACCCCCACTCTCCATTCAAATGCCAGCCCTGCTTTATATTTACCTGCCACTCCATTTAAAACCACGAACCCACACATCAAATCAACCCACAATCCATTCGTCGCCCGATCACCGTTAGATCTCTAATCCCCGATTCGACAGTCATCGTGCCCTTTCACAAATCCAAAAGCCCGAAGGTTAAGAATCTTTGAGCCTTGAAAAATGGGCAGTATTCACCCCCCGTCCATATGCCACGCATCGCTCCCACCATTCATCACATCCCCATGAAAAATACCGCCAACCCACTCCCTCACCATGTGAAAACCACTAAAATTCCTCCCGCTTACAAACAAAATCATTGACCCTTTCAAACAATCTGAGGCCCTGTGATGTCGCGATAAGCCTCAATCCACCACGAAAACCCATGCAACATCTTTTAAAGACCCAAAAATCCACAGTTAAGAACAAAGACCAAAGGTTGCCATTATTCAGACTCTGTCCATAACGCAGGTTTTTATTAATAAATTATTTTTAGTTTTGTAGGTGATGTACATGGCAGAGTGTTGTAGGGTAAAATGCTTGGGTTTTTGGTTATTTTATATCCC